>JAHWFP010203597.1:0-22180 GCA_023313725.1 Lithobius niger
AATCACGAACCGAACATGTTCACTGTTAATCATCAACTTTAGGAATGTGGTGTAGACCCCCTCTTCCCTAATATCGCACTGGGCTTTTCAACATGCAAATTAGGTTCACATAAGGCCAAGCAAAAAAAAATTGTTTGTTTTACGGGCGAGCTTGCATATTGAAGCACCAGGTAACCAGGCATTTTACTTTACTTTTTATTTAATTTAACTACCCACATTTCTTTGACATGTACCTAGCTAAAGCTGAAAAAGTACGTAATCGGCCTTAAAAAAAATATTTTGCTGATGTTATTTTGTTTTCTAGCAGTCAATGTTTTTTTTTTTAGTTTTTTTTTTCTAAATAATTACTTTTTAGTGGTTTGAGCTATAAGCTTCATCGCCCACTGAAAAGCTCGCTTCGGGTCGGTTAAAATGGTATACTGTAATGTTAAAATCCACTAAAAATTGACGATAAATTTTGTTATGGGGTGGACCAAGATTCAGATAAAATAGTTTGACCCGCGATTATTTCGGGCACTCGCACGCACCTGTAAATCAAACAATTAACTTTGCCCATTAAACAATCATCATATCTGAAATGAGTACTGAAGGACGTTAAGGTATTACAAATTCCCAAAAAGGAATTATTCGTCATAGAAAATGCATTACAGTTCTTGTTTCTAGCCTCGTCTACCATTTGCCGAGGCTTTTCGGTCATAAATACTTTGCTGTCATCCTGTCGACAGTTCAAAAGGAAAATGATGACAAGGTAAAAACAACCGCCTCTGTGCACATTAGCTGCATAAAGCTACTGAGTAAGCAACAATACTCTGATAAACAAGTCCCAAAACAGTGTATCCTCAAATTTAAATCACTTCCCTATCTTATTTATTGGGTCATACGTATTTATTTAACGCACTATAAATTTAATGCATATATTGAAGGATGCATTGTCTGGAGGAAAGACTGGATCATGGTTAACAAGCACGTATTTTGTTAGGGTAACGTAAACTCGTCATAACAAAAATAATAGTCATCTCAATATTTCGTATGCTATGGCAAAACTTCATCACGAAGAATAATACATGATGATGTGATATTTAAGGATTAAAGTCATCACCCAGTTCATGTTTTAATATACCAGACGAAGTATTGCCACCACACCACACACAAAGTACTGATGAAGAATGCTTAAAAGAGTTTGGTGACAAATTTACCTGTCATTTTTATCATTGTGGTTGGTCGCTACTGGCAGCAAGAGTAGGACAGAGTTTTGTTACCGTTGCTGGGATTATGCAACAACAAGAAATGAGAAGTCTTAAATGTGTACACTGATGTGATGGTCAGGTTCGACTTAAAACAATGTGTTATTTATTAGACAACTCCTATGCAAAATCAGTCCAATCAAAAAATTTTTGATTATCTATTAAAAAAACTGAACTGAACTGCTACGCTAATAATTTAACGGAGTGCAGTTAATTTGAGTGTTAATTTAAAGTTTTGTTAAGCGAATGTCCTAACACAATTTCTCTCCAAGTTTTATGAACCGTAATCCAAAGAAAAAGCCGAACTTCTGTGTTTTTTATAATTTTCTGTTTGCAACTCTAGAAAGATTTCTCAAATCAAATTGTAATTCTTTATCTATTGTTACGATATTGTAACAATAGATAGGAAGGTTAGGAAGGCATTTGTTCGTAGGAAGGCCAAGAACAAGGACTGAATGCGAAAGTTTTCGAGTCACAAGTATATGCAAAAAGATTCGCAAAATGATGAAAGTACATAGCAAACTACTTATGTCGAACCCTAATGAAAGCTGAGGGTGAGCAGAAAGGCTCTATTGAAGCTCTCGATTTTAACAATTCTGGCTTGACAATTACTGATTCATCCGATTATTAACAGTAATGTACTGGTACCGGTATATACAGCATAAGTACACACAGATCCCTCAGTCTCAAAGACAAAAATAAAGTAGCTTTAATTTTCCTAAGTAATTATAAATTTATTGAACTTATTAAATCATCCTATTTAGCTAATTGGAGGGTATCCCAACATAAGTCATCAGGGAAAGAACATTGAAAATATATTTGAAAAGTGAGCATTCCCATCAGTTCATCGTCTGTATTTTTTCCATGATTTTAAGAGCAATTTCCTAATCTCCTCTTTTTGTCTGCTAATTTTAGGGATTAGGTTTCTTGTAACTAAGTGCTTAGTTAACTCCTGAAAACATAAGCGTAGCCGTATATTATTACAGTTCACATTTCCGCCCATGCCAGAAAAGCTTTGGTTAGCAGAGGCCAGTGTGCAGCAATAGGTCACAAAGGTAGAAGCATGACATGCAACTCTGTAAGCGACAATGGCGATATACAAGCAAATTACGGACTGTTATTACAGGAGGATTCTGTAAATGCAGGACGATTTAAAATAGGGTTTCAGAGAAATTTTATTTAAGTCTGCCCCAAACCCACAAGTCAGTCAATAGCTAGGAATTATTACTGGTAGCTCTGAACTCCTGGATTTTACAAGTTTACATAAGATTGCAGGTTACTCAATTAACTGCACTGTAGCCGCTTGTTGATGGTATAAAGATCGCGGGGCGAAGCTTAATTAGGATGCCTGCCTACCAAATCAACTGTGCACTGAAACACTTCAAGGCCACTTCTGTCGGCAACCAGGAAATTACAAACCCAAGTGAATATCTATGCCACATTCTGTCGCAGTCAAGCCTAACCAGAGTGGGTAATGTTGCTTTACTTCATCTACTGAGCTGAGATCTACCATTATTTTCCGATATACGTATATTTCATTTATTCTAGCATTTTATTTCCACAAAAGGTTTCTCCTCCGTTTACATTTTTACGAACTAGTCAGCAATTCCAAGTGTGGGATGAAATCGTCACAGTGGGTGCACAGTACTGAAGCTGATATTGGATCATGAAACTCAATAACTGCTGAGCACAACACACTTTTCAACTTATCAATACTTTAGCAGAAAGTTGTCGATATGGAACCAAGACTGAATCTATCAAAGAGGTAAGATGTCGTTGCAGCCCTGCACAAGATCAATGCCACATTTTCAAGTAAGTGTAGTTACAAATTGTTTGTACTTGCTACATAAAGGTTGATGGCTGTGCAATAGACCTGAATAGTAGTAAATGTAAGTTATATTGATCCAAGTGCAAACACACACAAAAAAAGGGATACTCAGATCTAGAATTTGAAAGAATTTCCATTAAAACCATCTTTTCTTAAATCCCCGCCAACCGCATTGCTATTTTTTTTCCCACTTAATTACAATTGATAGTTTTAATTAATGAAGTGATTTCCAACTGGCGAAGTTACTATGGATTTTCAAATAGTTTCCATATCCTTATTGGTTGGTTATTCACATTTTTAACCGGGACCAAGTACGTTCTTTTTTTTTATTTTAAAGTGGTTACAACACCTGTAAATAGGCTTGTAAATGTGTCTTTTCAGTAGGAGGCACACACAAAAATTTCAAAAATAAAAATAAATATAAAAAAAAAAACAACATCCGATTAAGGGTTGCAAATACCAACCATACCTTCAATTAAGTAGAATTTGTATCACCACCACATAGTGGCTTTTCTGCAGCCACCTCGTTATTGATTGCACGTATTCGCCCAACAATTAAACTGTCATTCACTTACATAAACCTTTGGCATGCAATTGTTTCCAACTTCTTTTGAATTGTGATAATGAATCGATGTATCCATCAATGAACCGAGTCTCTTCCCGAAAAGAGTTCATCAATCTCTTGCAACAGAGTCAGTGTTGACTGTCGAAGAAAGTTGCACTGCGGTGCCATTCGCGTCGTCGAAAGACTTGGAAGGGAACTAAGGCGCAGCAACGACTCGTTGTCTGTTGCCCGAGGGTTATACTGGTCACACTGGGATCCTGTTTCACCTCTGCAAATGCCCGAGAGAGGATTACGTGTCACACGGAAAGTCTGCAGGGGAATATCCTCAGTCACATTCCACCGGCGTTCATGGTCTCCACGCGTCAACGGAACCGTTACATCCTCGTGGTTGTCGAGTTCAAGAGTTATGTTCTCGTTGCGTGCTGGAGCCGCTGTTCGTTGTCATACAGATGTTTCAGAGTTTAAACGTAAGACAAACTTGTTACATTTAGGGTCAATGATTTCCTCCGTTACGTTGAAATGAGGCAAGCGGTGGACCGAACACAACAAAGAAACATCACCTTGACGCAGCTGGAAAATAGTACCATCTTCGATAGGGCGTGATAACAGTATGTCACAAACTAAAGCCCACGTCTGAACAGAACGCTGCAATTCACGATCACTCTGAAACAAAATCAAAAAAGTAAAGTATGAATACAATAAACATGGTGAATTGCAGTTAAAGTGTGGCACCAAGGCTGACGGTAAAAAAAATACATTTAGTTGTGGGGATCGTTTAAAACAGTACGTACGTATCGACCTCACCTAAACTCTCAATGAGGTACTACGTTTTACAAATATTTTGGGAATTCAGTGGGACAAAAATATTGGCAAATCTTGCAAGCCGTGAGAATACTGCGAAAAGGGCTTGTACCCCAATACAAGCATAAGTACTGGCACTGTGGGTGGTGGTCATACGCACATACTTACTTATACTTTGATGAATTCGTCCAAAAGGAGGAGGGACCAGACGAACCCGAGCCCAAGTAGCGAGTAATTTCCAACCGACAACGAACACTAAACCACCGACTTGCCTTACCTCATGACCTCCGTCACTGTCCAGGGATCGTTGAACCTGACAGCACACATGGGCCCAGGGAAGTCCGGTTTTGGCCATCCCCCAAGTCTCTACAGTAGTGGCTGATGCAGGTTGACTGATGTCGCCTGAAGCACGCAGATCACCCCCATGGCAATGGCATTAGTTCCCGGGTCTATCCGAGCGAACAGAGACCTCTGTGGCTTCCAGGTAGAAGAGGTGCACCCACAAGGGCCAACAGCGCCGTTCCGGGTCCTCCGTTCCGACCAGGCTTGCTGAGCACAGACGTTAAAGTTTGAAATGTCTAGAAATGTTCCTGTAGGATGAATTCTTTTAAACGACACAGGTTAAAGATCGGCCTCGATCATTCTCCATTCCTCGAGATGACCCTGGCTATGATATAGAATCCTGGTGTCCCTGGAGAATACCGCTGACATGCTCCTCCAGTACAGGGTCTTTGAGACTTTGTAGCCACACCGGAGCTTCTGTTGTCATTTGCAGAGCCAAAGCGAACGGAGGGTAGTAGCATCCCTGACCGTAACTAAGACAAAGACGTCCTCGGTAACACATTCCCATTCGCTGATGTGCAACCATAACCTGCCACATCACTTCTAGCCTCCTTTTCCCCTTACACCCCATCAGTGGTAGGTGGATTGTCCTTGCTTAGGGGGCTACGGTCCTGGAGGGATTGGTTGCTGATCACCTCTTCCTCCACATCCTCGAGGTGCACTATAGGCCGTGACGATCATCAGCTACACCTGGGTGGGCACGGCTTCCCGAAAGTGCTGCTGTCTACAAGGTATCCCGAAATACGGAGACTGCTGACTCTTTGGCATGTCTTTCTTCTAGGCCGGGCCATACTCCAGAAACTTCCCATTTAGCAGCTTGTTGGTGCAGAGGCATGGGAGCAGTAGTAGTCTCTAGGCACATTGCTGACTGAAGCCAGGTAGGCGTCCCAATGATCAAGCCCTGTGTGTTACCAACCAGGAGCACCCCCCACTTAAAGGTCAAGCGTGCCTGGGCTTGAAAGGTACTGACGGAAGAAATAACCAACTCGTATGCCTTCGGCATTAAACGGCTGTGTAATAGGAATTATTATGCCTGGGACTTCAGGTAAATTGGTTTTTCATCGTAAAGATTGGTGGGAATTTGTCGATGGAACGGCAATAAAACCAGCGGATGAAGATCTACTACGAAGGGAATATGAAAAAAGTTTCCCAACAACGTATGTTCATATTAGTAAGCCTACAAACTTGTGGGATGTCGTGAAGGAAAGGTTTGCTAAAGGGACGAGGCTAGGAATCTACAACGAATGAAAACACTAGTGCAGATGACTAAGAGCATTGATTGCTTAGGTCAGACTGAGGAGTTTGTAGTGCTGATTATGCTTAGTAACCTACCAAGCTCATTTGATAAAGTTCTTCTGAAAATGGGCTCGGTCAGAGACGAAAACTATATACGTAAAGATGTTGAGTTTTCTTCTGGAAGAAGCACATGAAGGGTGCGACGGCGAATGAGGAGAAGAATGGGGATGACATTTGTTCATAAATTATCAAAAATAAGCTGGGCCTAAACTTAAAACACATGAGACGCAAGAAAAGAAGAAAGCCAAAGTACAAGGTCCAAGTTTTTTGCCTGCCAGAAAGAGAGCCATTTGCTAGAAAATGTAGGAGCAGGCAGTCCAAGAATGATTCGACATTGGAAGGCGTGTCATCCTCAAAGGGGGGACATGCCAAGCCGATGTAGTTAAGGATTTCAACAGTGGCACAACATTAGCAAAAATCAAAGCAAGCTCAAGAAGAATGGGAATTCGAAACAGACTGGTAAACAGTTTATGGAAACAGTACGAGTTCACCCAAGCCAATACAGTCAATAAGTAGAACTGATCCCGCCACTAGCCCTTTCGTCAGGAACCGTGAACATTTAGAAGAATGGGTACAAGCCATGATCAACTGTGGGAGAAGACTGGCTCCGGAAGATGAGGTTGATTGAAGAGCTTTGGGAAGGGTTTTGGAACTGGTATTCAGAAGTCATTATACGGATATCACGCAACCAAACATGAAGATCATGACAAAGTGGTGTGTACGATTGGCGGCGTTATCCCCTTAGAGACTTGCGTAGAAGTTGTACTGGGGGAAATTATCGCTTACGATGCAGCAATGTACAAGAAGTTGCAGAAGTGCAACTCGGTAAGTGCATCTCGGTAAACAAGATGTCGTCGTAAAAAAGATTTATGCTTCAGGAGCTGTGGTAGATAGTCTACTAGAAAGGGATAATTTTTAGGTAGGGACTAAAAACTGGTTGTAGTGATGCACTAACAACTTCCAGGTGCTGCCAACTGAAATGGATCGGCATTACGGCGTGTACAGCGTGCGACGTGAAGCTGGAGTTGAGGAGATGTCGTATGACCACCAGTGGTTGATGGGAAAACGTCATTGAACTTTTAAACCACTGAATACTTTGCTACGGTAAATATATCTGCGAATACAGTTGAGATTTCCATTCAGTTTTTAAAATGTTTGAAAGTGACAAGCAATGGCTTGTCGAAAATGAAAGGTTATTTCTTCATTTTAAGAGACTGTTTCCCACAATTTTAAACACGCAACAATGACATGTATGCTAATGTATTATTATGTATTCTCATAAATGCAAATTTTCCATGAAAACAAAATTTCTTGTAAACCGCATCTTACAGGGAATGGCTATTCTAAAATTCAGCAGAACTTCAACTCGTATAGTTGTTACCTGAAGCACTGGAGTAGTGACTATATAATTTTCAAGGAATGAGCGTGGACTCATGTCATGCGACAGACATGTGGCTAGATGTTGTAAAATTGACTCCATGGAATGGCGAGGCTGTTGACGTGTGATGCGCAGGTATTTTTGTAATGCTCTAGCCATTGACGGGAAGATTGCTTGTGCTGCTTCGTGTGGATCCATTGGAATTGCTGGACCTGTAAATGAATGATAAGACATTAGTCCTGCAGTCAAATGTGTTACGTTTAGAAACTTATCGAGAAATGCAAAAAGTTACGCCCATCAAAATATTATCGCCTTTCACTGGCGTTATGCTATTGGCATCAAGTGTATGTACAGTCAAATTATTAATTATACATATCAGTGTACAGGCGAAGGCCAATTGCTGCTTGTTTTTCTCAAAACATTAAACCGGTATTTTCTGGTAGCCTACTTGAAAGGCCGTTTATGAACAGATGTGTTGTTTATTGCAAGAAGAGAAAAGCAGATTTTGAGATAGGGTCCAATTAAGTAAAACAGCGCTCAAAATTAAAGCATAGATCAGTCACCCAAAACCAAAAAAAAAACCCGTGAAAACCGCCAACAAACGATAACAATGGTATGCAACTGCTGACATCTAGCACAATTGAATACCACAACAGAACACAGTATTAGTTCTTCTTTGAATGTTCGGTGAAATTTGTCGTTCACCTTCTTCGGAAAGTTCCTTGCACTATGGACTTGAAATGGTCGCTACGCGTAAGGAAAATTTTTTTTTCGAAAAGTTTTTTCTCCTTACAATGTAGCGATAATTTCAAGTCCCTAGTGCACGGAATTTTCTGAAGAAGGTGAACGACAAATTTCACCAAAAATTTAAAGAAATAATACTGTCTTCGCCTGTTCGTTAAAATAAACCAAAACCAATATAAGGATAGGGATGAAATGCAGGCTTTCTGAAACCGTGATGAAACATTGGCAGCCCTAATTTATGTCACGTTGCATCGACCACATGCTGCAGTTGCTGCATAAAACTTGTTGACATTGTAAGAGGGTCGGTAAGCTGCATTGGCTTAATTAAATTTCACCGGAAAGGGCCCACTGCTTCACGATGCAACAAAACAAACTTTGTTACAGATGAAGATAGCTAAAACTTGAAAAAAGTTGTTAAGATACTGTAGTAGACAGTTGTGATAGCCACCGAAGACCAATAATGGTTATTAGAGAATCCGCCAAGAGAAGTCTCTCCTACTTCTGCATCTTCTTAATCAGATTAACGAAATTGTAATGTATAAATTTTCTTCCAATGAAAGAGCAGGATTAGTAAGATTTAAATAAGTCCTATAAAAGTTGTGATATCCACCCAGAATCAAAACTGGTGGCCTATACGAGATACCACAAAGCATCCAAGGGTCTGTTGTGAAAAACAGACCATGCTACTGTAGTGAGATTTCTTTGCTCTGCCACTCTCTCACAAAGTGTAATTTGGCCCGCAAAAATCGGTTCCATTATTACCATACGACTATTTCCTTTCACTGGTGAAACATTAATTAATATTTACGCAATTCGTCGCATTTGCAGACAGCTAATTTTAAAAATTCCTGGCTCAAGGAAATTAAAGAAGAGGGGATTAATATGTCATGCTTGCTAATAGAACCTTAGCAGCCTTCCCTGGTTGAATACCACTACTTTCGAAAGCAGATCCTTTTTTAAAACTTGGTAGCATCTGTTATACCAGTTTTGGTTTATGAGTGAATACAACTAATCTATGACGTACAATACAATTGCTACTTTGATTGAGCACTACATATACTTTCCAGGGGTGCATAAAATTCTTACTGGACTAAATTTCCCACAAAACTTTCCTACAGATTTTTCAAATTTCCGCAGCCTTTCACCATGCAGGCAAGCCATTTTTTAGTGAATTTCCACAGTTCTCTGAAATTTCCCTCGAACCTCGTTCTAGCGTTCTGGCATATTCTGCACCCCTGATACTTTCTTGTAACAACAGACGATTTTCAGAGCGTGCCACCAGGTAAAAGTTTTAAAAAAAAAAAGGCACAACACCTATCACAAACGTTGTGAGGGGTCCCCGAAGACCCCCCTAAGTGAGCCGGCACCGTGGTAGAGTGGTGGGTTACAAGCCAAACAAACGCCGGATCAAATTCTGTTTCTGATTAAGGCACAATAAAAATAAAATAGTTGAACATTGTCTATTGATGCGGGAAAGTTACATGGTTAACCTCTGGCACTGTATAAACATTGAAAATCACACAATGATCAACATAGTAGATTTCTACATAACTGGAGTTTTCGTGCACTCGTGTGCTCTCAACTGCCGCCACTTCTAAATTCAAACTTTAGCTCCAACTGTGGTTGCCATAAGCAACAACCTCTACGGCCAGTATGCCACCTCCTATTTAATTCAGCACAATTGCAACAAACCAAGCAATGTGTGGACAAACTGAACTAAATAAAGCACAAATAAAGTTGGGAAATAAAGTTGGGAAACAAATTCACAACAAAGTTGGGGAATGGAAAAGCTTTTGGTTATAGCATGGAAAGCCTTATGGTCTGTAATACTTTAGTTTTAAAAATGCTGCTTCCCTGTTTGTGACGAACTTTACCATCTGCATTGCTACATCAGGTTAATTGTCGTATTGTTTATACGTTGCTAAGCCTCTGGATGGGCACAACTGTTTTTGGTGAGACAGCTAGGGCCTGCTAGTTGGAACTGTATATTTTTTAGGTAAAATGTAGGTTAAACCTTTACGGTTTACGCCTAGGCCTACTAGATAAATGTTAATATGTGATGTTGTGACTACAAATCTGGTCTCCGTTAAGTTGCCTTCCCGGTTTCCCCCTTGAACCCAACACTGTTTAGTAGAATGTAAATTTTAATATTTTTTAATTTTTTATTTAATTTTTTTTTCTTGCTTATTGCCCACCTTATTTGTTTATATCAATATTGTGAATTTTCGATGTAAGCATTATCGGAAAAATAAATATTTTCAGTCGTCCTATCTCGTCAGGCAGCAAGAAACGTGTGACCTACCGTCTACACAATTGTATGCTCTCTTCTAGATGAATCGAGTTCAATCGGGAACGATTCAAACAGACGCGTCAAGTTTGAATCGTTCCCGATTGAATTCGATCCAACTGGAAGACTGCATACAATTATGTAGACTGTAGTTCACACGTTTCTTGCTGCCCGACTGAAAATATGTAACTTCCGGATAATGCCTATCGAAAATTCGCAATACTGATGAGTATTGACATTTTTTTGAGTTTGAGCGTCATTTGTTTACGTTTATATTTCTACCACTCAAAGTAGAATGGTCACATTCTTTGCCATTTATTATTTACTTTATAATTCTTTGTTATTTACTTTCTTGTTATTTTTATTTAGCCTAATACTATAATTCATGAAGATTTTATAATTAAAATTTTTTTACTGATTTTTCGTTTGGTGTTCTGGTGTTGTCAGTGTTTAATTTTGTTGGTTTTGAATTTTGGGAACGGTATGTTTTTTTCTTACGTTATTTTTTTTATGTTTGTAGGCCTATTTAGTTTTTATTTATTATTTGATTTAGTTGTATGATGATGATTGGTTTATCTGTCTCTTTCAATTGTTTATTTGTCCACAAGTTGCTTGTTTTGTTACGTTTGTGCCGAATGAGGTGGAGATGGCTTGCCTGCCCTACAGATTGTTGCTTAGCAACCAGTAGGAGCCAAAGTTTGAATGCAGAGATGGTGGCAGTTGAAAATGTGGGCATGTTTGCCCAAAAGCTCCTGTTGTATATAAATCCACTGCGTTGATGGCTTAATTGTATGATTTACTGTGTGTTATGTTTACGTTTGTGTTTCAACATAAATTGACCACTGATGTCAGACACGGAAAACAAACAAAGCTTTCTGTTCTGGAACTTCCAGGAGTTGTAGCATAGATATTACAGGACTCAAGCTTTATAAATTCTAGTTTTTCAAACACTTTTCCAAGTTTTCAAGGGCCCGCACTAAAACTAACCCTGGAAACTTACACTTTCATACACTTATGACAGTGCGAAATAAACTCCATGAAGTTCGTTGTTATACTTGTTTACTTTTATCTTACACAGCAGTATAGCTTCACACATTCGTCATAGAAAATATGCACAGCAAAACAGTGGTGAGGTAGCTTACCATTAAAAGGGTAGATTGGATTGTACTTTGCCCCTTTTTCAACAGTATACCTCACCCCCATTTTTGTTTCGCATATTTTTCTTTTAAGAGTACGGTACAAATTATTAATTAGGGGTAGGTCTCCATACATACCATGATTATCAAAACGTCGATAGGCCTACTGTAATGTCGCGATAAAAACTTTCGTTGATTATCTTATGTTTTCTGATGTTGCAAATTATCGACGTATTGTTATGATTTTGTTAACAAACCATAATTCGATTCTAAATGGTGCAATATTTCATTCGGCTCGGATTCATCACAAACCCAACTGAAAATGAATTTTTATGATTTAATTTAATTTTACTTGTACTTATGCTTGGCCAGGCTGCGCATTGCAGCCTTCAACCAAGATTTTTTTTTAAATTAATAAAAATACAATGGTTATCTGCTAGCATCAAAATTTGTTTTCGCGATAGTATCATTTGCAGTTTCAAGTTAATTTTTAATACATTTTCGGGATAAAATTGTGCTGTATCGTACCACGCTTTATAGAAAATGTATAGTACATATTTCACCATTGTTTTTAAACTACGGAAATCAACCTTTCTCTATTTTTATTAACTTCAATTAATTTACGTTGATCACCACGTAAATTCCAATTCCCACATAAGTAGTGCTCAAGTAATTACTTGGGCAAGTAGTACTTGAACTGTAAGTAATGACTTAAGCAATGGTCGTACCACTGCTATCAAACTTGAGCATTACTTGGTCAAGTAACACTCCTAAGTAGTGCTTGTGGTTTATCGTGTAACCACACCTGGAAACGGTGGCTGTGAGCCTCCGTAGTTCAGCTGCAAGCACGCCCCAACAAAATGCAACCACACGTGTTTGTTACTTTTTCCCGGAGCTCAGACTCAGATGGGTCACCCGATACACCTAGATAAAATGCAAAATTATCAATTCATCATAGAATCAGAAAATCATAACAATCGTTAGCATAATAATAATAATAACCTCGCTGCATGGTCTAGCTGGTTCCCGCATGCGTGAGTGAAATAATTTACTAGGCATCATGAAATGAAAACGTCCAACCGCCTCCCACCCCCGTCCGCTCCGCAACCCCCCCCCCCCCCACCCTGGGGTCTGAATTCTCCCCATCCCTTGGAATCCCAGGTGTTTTGTTTTGTTAGAGAAGCAAATAGCGTTTTCAATGGAGGACGCCACTCTTATTGTCAGTGTGGCTGAATTTCCCGTTTTCCGTTTTGAAGGCGATTGTTACTCAACCAACTTTCAGCTCGGCAATAGTAGTCAGCATTATTAAAGCAATGTTTCGTTGTTACTGATTGTCACAGGGCACATCCGTTCGCATTGTTAACCGCTTGCCCCCTTCCATTACGACCCCCTTTATTTAATTTGAGCCGTTTTTATTGGCTGTTTCCTCATTGTTTAGTTCATTTCAGCATTTTCAGTGGTTGTCATGAACTCTGATGTGGTCTGATCTCTGATACGATCTGATCTCAAAATATGCATCCTCACAAGTGAAATATATTAGGAAATAATTCCCCAATCAAAAACAAAAACAGAAACAACGAGATTGTTGTTTACCAGCAACAATGAGGTTTGCCCACCAAGTTTCAAGTCGATTATACTAGTGGTCATGCTCTGAAGCTCAAAGTGCTATTTTTGTTTGCCCACGCAACGTTATTTGCCAGTAACACCAACTTACGAGGCTGGTGACCGGACTTTTCGTCCCGAACTGCCGGCAGGAGCTTTTTATTTTCATTAATTTCTTTTTTGAAAAAATCAACAGACTACAGTTTAGACTTCGCATACCTGCACACGACAGTGAGTTCTGACTGGTGGGGGTTTCGGATGCCCTGTCATTCTGCTCAGGAACCACCCCCACGGTACTGATAATAAGAGAAGAATTCTCTTTTGAGTGGAAAGGAAAGGAAGGTGTTGTGGGGAATAGTTGAGAACTTCAAACTCAGTATCTACGCATCTCATCTCCGAAAACACTGTAGCCTAACCCGGTTTCGTGTTCCATTCTGAATCCTCCTCGGTCAGAACTGCCGGAAAATAACTGTCGCATGTAGGTGTGCGTAATCAGAACTGTAGTCTGTTGACGTTTTCAAAAAAGAAATCAGTGGAACGAAACGTCCAGACACCAGACTCTTAAGTGTTACTGGCAAATAACGTTGTGATGGGCAAACGAAAATGTTATTTTGAGCATTAGAGCTCAACTACTGGTATAATCAACTTGAAACTTCGTGGGTAGATGCATCTCGTTTTCCTGGGACGTTCTAGCATATCCCCCAACCAGAGTGACCCCTTAGGTCAGTGCTATAGCAAATAACGTTGTTTGGATCTCTGCCCCAAAGTTGGTTTCTCCTTGTACAGTCGACAAAACAGAAAAAATGAAAAGTGCTTCGATCACTGCAAAAATCGGCATGCATGCTGAGGTAAGTGGCACAAGTACAGCAACAAAGTTTCAGCCATATATCTTTTCTATACGCAAAGTATACTGCCTCCATTGGTAACAACGGTTACTTAAGTCTACTCATGACCGGACTTGACCATTTACTCAGATCCAGGCATTGCTTAGCTTTCAGTTAGGGGTTTTGAGACAGCAGTGGTAAGAGACGATAACTTAAGTCATTGCCTAAGCAAAGGAAATGAATTCATTGCTCAAGTAACAGGTACCAAACTACAAGAAGCAACTCCGACTTAAGTCTTTGCTGAAGTACTCCTAAAACACAGCTGTGGTACGGCGTAAGTTTTCCACAGCCAAGCCAAATCGCAACAGAACAAACCAAAAGACAACAGGCAACATTCAAACCATCCCACTTGTGGTTGCTAGGCAACTATAAGCAATGCAGGTAAACCACCTAATCCGGTTCCCCAAAGTGGTTCCCCAAAGTCATGAACACACAGGAACCAAACGCAGAGAAAAACCATTGCCAAACACTGACCAAAATGAAATAAACAAGCAAATAATCTGGAATATATATACAGTGCTATTTTTTTAAGAAAAAAAGTGTAGCCTAATAAACATAAAACAAAATAAATTAAAATGGGTAAAAACATTCAAAAAATTTCTTATGATAAATCTTAAATTAATTTTAATAATAAAATAAAAACATAGGCCTACATATAAAAATTAAAATAATTAAATTTTTTAATGAAAAAATAATAACCCAATTTTCAATAAATAGGTAGCCCAATTTTTTGTTTTGTTTTTGCGTATTATGGAGCACGATCTCTAACTGGATTATAGGCCCCACAACGACGAGAGTCAATAGATACCCTTTCCTTCCTTTTCTATCTGTGGTAGCAATGATGGATTAACACGATTGAATATAACAATGGCACTTTGCAGACAGACCGCAAAGTTACATTGGAGTTCATTGACTCGATCATCGTTGTGTGGCAGATAACCCAGTTTGGGTTCGTGGTCCATAAAAAAAATAATTAAAAAAAATTTACCTAAGCCTATTTATTAAAAATTGGGTTATTATTTTTTTTATTAAAAATTCTTAATATTATTTTAATTTGTATATGTAGGTATATTTTCATTTTGGGAGCACGAACCGTAACTGGATCATCTGCCCCACGACTATGACAGGGACAATGTAGCAGCAGAATTCCAAGCGGAAAACCCAGGATCTTTTTACATGCCACAATCGACATGAGCACGACACACCACAGGGCCTTTCTCGTCCAGAAAATGCCAGGGCTTGGCTGAGGCCAGGGTCGGCACGAGAAATATACACCACAATGTAATTCAAAAGTTAACCAACCAAATCAGTCAAGAGAAAAGGAACTAATTAGGCCTATACCATTTGCAGACAATAAAAAACTTACAACAAAACAACGACTTTTCCAAACACAAACAAGCAAACAAAAAAGAAAACACCCCTCCACAATTCATGACCTAACCTATCAATTCCCACGTTGCTCTGCCATGGTTTAAAACCACATTGACCGTTAGTACATGTCTTCTGGTTTGTTGCGGTGAGAATGGCATTTTCAGTAATTAAATTTCGAATGTGAAGCGGCCGTGTTGTTGGATTTAACTTATGAATTCAGTTCAGCAATTTAGTGATTACCATGTTCTCTTCTACAAATAATCTGTTTTATAAAAACCAGTTTCAACACCCAAAGCAAGCACCTTCTTACTTTAAAACTAAGGCCTGTATATTCATTTCTTTCATTTTTATTTTGGTCGAAAGAGGTGTAAATGATCCAAAATCGACCTCAGCCTTTGTTGCCGAACTAACAAATTTTTCATTTTATGACTTGGACTAGCCGAAATATTGGCCAGTTCCAAACCTGGCAACCCTTCCCCTTGACCTTCCAAAAGATTGCTTTACGTTAAATATTAATTAAAATATAGCCGTCAAATGTTCTTATCTGCCAGGAAGAATACGTAACCTGTGTATTAAAATCAAGATTGAACACTATATTTTGCCCTCGTCTCTGCATAACGCTGATTGCATGTGAGGCTCATCAAAACCAAAACCAACTCGTGCCTTTGCTTGTTTGAGCAGCAGCCGGCTGGACGGCCCACCACATTCTCTTGGCATGAACATAAAACTTGAAATTTACTTGAGAAAAAAGTGGCCGAACAAGAAGAAAAAGTAGTGGAAAGCAAGGTGGCTCATTCCAAGTTCAATTATCAAGGTCAGATGGAAGGTTTTATTACAGGAGCTGCCACCAGTAAACAAGGCAGAGCAAAACAATTATTGCACGGGCAGCCTAGCTTCAGTTACCTATGGAACTTCAAAATTAAAAAAAAATTAAAATTAAAAACAATAATAACCCGAAGGAAGTCAGTTAAGGCACACTGATAGTTCAAACCAAAGTTCTATTTATGCCCTCAGGTCCGGTCTCATTGTTTTATTTTGATTTTGACCGAGCACTATAAGTAGCCTAAAGCCTATGCCTATCAGTAGAAAAAGAGAAAACTTAGGGGAGGGTTCCGTACCATCCACTGTACTACTAATACTGGAACATCTATAGTGGTACAGGAATCGGTTGCCACCTGTTTGGGACGTTTAAAGGTGTGCGCCATATCGTCGAGGCTGATTTTACATCCTTTTTTTTTTTAAATAAAGGTGTTTATTTTTTTTTTAATGTCAAAAAAGAAAAAGTTCGTTGGAGTGCTGAGATGTGGACAGTATGGTGCAAGTCTCTAAGACTATTGCCTGAGGAAGCGACCAATAGAAGTGTTGTCGAAAATTTGCAAGTTTTAGTGGAAGCTTGAACAATTTTGGTTGTGCGTTTTGGAAGGTGAATCTTAGATTAGCAAGAAATTTTTTGTTAGAAAAAATAACCAGGACGGAAAGATGATGGGCCGTTAATTTGTGGAGGGTGCTAAATAATTTAAAGTCTCACGACAGGCTTGGAATGGAATCCACAAGTACATGACTTGTATTCCTTTTAGTAGCCTACTCCAGTAAACAGAAGTATCCCATGTTGCTGTTTCAACCGTTAGATGCTAACGCTTTTAAAAGTGAAACCTGCCGAACTCATGTTTTGTAACATGGGTGGTAACATGCCCTATGTAAGGACAAGACATGCTTTTAGGCTTAAATTTTTAACTCCAAGTTTTGGTAAAGAAAATTTGTCCAAAATTTGTCCACGACAGCCTTCAACTGTTCGCGATGCAGGGTTGGGTTTTTGCCAGCAAAAACCGCTTTTTGCGGGACAGTGGCAGAAACATGGTTTTTACTGGGTTTTTTTTCGGTTATTACCGGCTAAACGTGGCAAAAACCAGCAAGCCGCTTCATACGCTTATTTCCACCGTGAAAGAAATTATTCTCACAATATCTACGCAAATTTTCGACATTTGCATAAATTTGCATAGATTTTGTGAGAAGACTATCTTTTACTGTGAAAATAAGCATATGAAAGGTATGAATATTTAAAAGTAAACGATACAACGATTTTTTTTAAGGGGAGCTTTTTTAATTTGCCTTTCTGACTATTGTAGGGCACACTTTTTTTGTCCAAATTTGTCTAAATTGTCCAAAATTTGTCCACGGCGGCTTCAACTGTTCGCAACGTAGGGTTGGGTTTTTTTGCCGGAAAAATCTGCCTTTTGCCAGGACAGTGGCAAAAAACATGTTTTTTTCTGTTTTTTTTTTTCGGTTATTACCGGCTAAACCTGGTAAAAACCAGCAAGCCGCTTTATTAACTTACTTTCGCAGTGAAAGAAATTATTCTCACAATATCTAAGCAAATTTTCGACAGTGGCATAAATTTATATAAGCTTAGATATTGTGAGAAACTATCTTTTACTGTGAAAATAAGCGTATGAAAGGTACTTATAAATTTTAAAAGTAAACGATAGAACGTTTTTTTAAGGGGAGTTTTTATAATAAGCCTATACTAGACAATTGTAGGGCACACTTTTTTTTTTATTTGACTTAGTAGATTTATTTATTTTATATTTGAAGTATATTTTTGCCATATTTTTGGGCAAAGGAGCATAAACATGGCAAAAACAGCTTTTGCCGGGACGGTAAAAATCATGGTAAAATCTGGTTTTAACCACTTGGTGGCAAAATTCTGCCAACCCTGTGCGACGAATCGTTGCGCTAGCACTGATTCCGCTATGGGGATTACAACAAATGTAAATAAAAGTGGTAATGTTGTTTAAAAGCGAGAATCAGTGAAACATACTACTTGCTTATGGCTGATCAGACACTCACTTCTGAAATAAGATGTAATCAGTATAAAGTTAAATTCTAGTGATCTAAAGGTATAAATAAACTCTGAAGTAATCCCAGGTAATCTAGTTAAGAACTTTGCTGACTTTGTTTACTGAAAGCAAAAATTTATACACGTTTGTATGTTACAGATTCTTGCTGAAAGTAATGCGTGGTAATCCAAGGTAATCCATGGTAATCCGAGTTGTTCTTAGTGATTCCGAGTTAAAATTAAGAAGTAATCCACTGGTGATCAGATATACTCCAAAGCACTTCCAGTAATCCATGGTAGGCCAATAAAGCTTTGGTAATCCACGTTTGCAAGTACTATTATTTTGACCAGTTAGTAGCCTACCTCTTCAACATAAACACGCAACGATTTCATGCTTATGCAGCCCATAAGTCGTGGGGTTAAAAAAGAAATCATTTTTTAAACTCACGGGTACATAGGCCTAAGATAAGCTTTGATCATTCGTGGTCAATGAGTGACTTCAAATGAACTGTAAAAAATGAAAGCAAAGTCTTCAACTGACTGATTGATCCGAAACTTCTCTAAGAGATGTCATTCTACACATCTTCAGTATGAAAGTGATTTAGCCAGTAGCCCAGAGGTAACTTTTTTTTAAAAATAAATTGACACAATATTTGTGTGCAAGTACAACCTTAGAAACGTAATCGGGCATTTACAAGTTGGCCAGGCTATAAACTGTAAATGGAAATGGCTGGGTTTATGTCTCCTTGCCAGTAGGCTAATGAGTTTTCATGAACAAGGAGGCGGGCTGCAGAGAAGGGCAGTGGGAACGAATGCCCCTCCTAAAACCTTTAATACACAGAATCAACCACCACAATCTGATATTAGGCTATTTATAAAGTCGTTACTTCAATGACTGTGAATCTTAGTACTAAGCTTCGACACAGCATTATCTTCCGAATTTTTAAAGTCATCTCTTTAAAATAATATGCACTATTTTAAAGTCTAAAGATAGGCTGTCAAGTATTTCATTTCACAATCACTTGCAAATTTTCGATACCTGTAGTCTTCCGCTGTAAACCAAATTTTAAAAAGTCAATCAAAATAATGCTAATTTTCGCATCCAAAACTCACACTGTCTGGCAAATTTTTGACAACTCGCTGTTGCCTTCATCAGGTCTCCAACGACTTGGTTAGTCTTTGATCACATAGTCTGCTTTTCGTTCTGGTCGCATACAAAAAACTTTTCAGTTGGTGACAAAGTGTCTTTTACTTTGGGAACCAATTTGAATGCTGTACAGGCTATTTTTTTTTTTTTTTACATCCGTTACATGTTCTTTCAAACTAAAGTCCTCTTGGCTTGGGGACCGGGAGCTAACATAAGCCTACCCCTCACACACCTTTCTTTTCATATAAGCCTAGTTATAATTCTTATATGGCGCATTCATAGTAAATTTTAAGGGAACCCACTACCCACACGAATGCGAACCACCATATCAGATCTAGCTAAACGCAAACCAAGGTGGCTGCTTAGCAACCACAAAATGTATCTTAACAGAAAACCTAGCCTAAAGTTTCTCTGTCAGGCAAAAATGTCCAGCCAACACAATAGAAACCAAGACACCTAAAACAGTAAAAGTAAAAAAGAAAAACATGAACTGCTGCAATAACTATCTAGACACCAACAGCTGACATCTCTGAATTTTTGGTTCTAAACTAAACAACCGGGCTGCACTGTGTGTAAGCTAGTTATTTCGAACGGTTCACAAGTTATCAATATGTCTGGGCAAGTTGCCGATACCGGTAACACAGATCCTACATAAAGGCAACTGATTCGACACAGTATCGTTGCTACATTGAAAATACCGTAGCAGTTTTTACTATGAAAGCTCTCTCGAAAAAATGTCAGTTCAGAAAACTTACGCATAATTTCAGATAACAGCAATCCTCACCAGAGTCTTGCGAATTTTCTACAGACAGTATAGGCTACGTCTGTGTTCCTCAGGCACTAAAACGCGATATCTGAAACGATGTAGTTACAAGCAATCAAAACTATTAGTGCCTGAGGAAGATGGAATGATGATCACAGTCTGTTGAAAATTCGCAAGAATCTGGTGAGGATTCCTGTTATCCGAAATTGGGCCTAAGTTTTCTAAACTGACATTTTATCAGTGCTAGTACAGTTTGACTAAACAACACAGCCAGCCTGGTAGGCATACACAGAAATTGTATGTTTTTAGGGGATTTGGAAGTAGCCTACTGCACATTACATCTGAAAATTGAGTGTTTGTGAATCCATACGATTATAATTTTTGCCTTTTCCTTCGTAAGCTTTATAGAATGTCGGCAGGCTAAAGAATAGCCTACATAGTTTTTAAATCGCTGAAGTCATTAGCAAAAACAGCTCCGCTTAGATCCACCTTTTTCATATTTTAAGTAACTTAAGTAATGTACATCACTTATTTTAACAGCCCTGTCAAAGTTCCCCACCCCCTCCAGACTTGGGGAGGGGGAGGGGGGTTTGTATCTGCATTATTTCAGTATTTTTAACCTTAAACTAGTATTTGGAGGTAAACGGGTTCTCAGGTGTACTGCCGTACCAAAAATGCCACGGTACCAAATACCGTGCATTGTTAAACTGCTGGTATTGTTTTAATATTAAAAAAGGTGCTAAAATTATAAGAGTTCATGAAGTCCTTGTGTTGAAGGGCTCAAATCAATGCAACAGTCAGTTAAAGATCAACAATGGCTAAATTGGAATTCACAAAAGTGGAGCCAAAGTTGCATAACTTTGACGCTAACAGCCAGTAATTTATATTTGCATTTCTACTTGGATAGCATGTTACCTACAAAATTTGAGCCATAATTTCGGGAATTATGTTGAAAATTACAGCTTATTTTTCATGACGAGAACAATATCGAGGCCGAATTTCACAACGAGGTCGAAAACGTCATTGGGAGAGACTTGAAGCACCAGCGTGGCAGGAAGTGGGAAGCTAGATGAGCTAGTGAGGACGCTACCCACCAAATACGGGAAGCCACGAGAAGCGTCGGTTACAAATTCAAAGCAGACGATGTAATTTTGACGAGAACTTTCACAGTAATGTAACGAAAGATGTTGCCAACAAATTAAAAAAACATTTTTTTTATCAAATACAATCATAATAAATTTATTCTCATTAGAAGAAAAAGGGATAGGGTGTAGGGTGCCGTAAGGTACCTCTTACATACCTCCCAGGTAAGAAGGATAAGCAATGTTTGCCAAAGGCAATGGTCATAAAAATTAGGCTTAAAGGTTTAATACCTCAGACTAGCAGTAATAAAAAGCAATAGTACCAAGGTACACCTTAAGCCCACGTCGAAATGAGTTAACAGACGGGGCTTCCACCAATGTCTGCGGCAGAGTGTTCCAAGTTCTACCCGCCCGTAGCAAAAAGTAGTGGTGCCTGCAATTTGATTTTGCATGTTTCCAGTCATACCGCCACGTGTGTCCCCGAGTGTGACTTAAGCCAACATTAATGAGTGGTGGGCCCACACCCTGGTAAATCGTGGTTTGTATTAATTTATAGCATGTACAATTCTCAACAACATGTCTCCTAAATTCCAGGCTCTCCAAATCGAGTTTTTCAAGGCGTGACCTTATGACAGGTTCCTACAGCCAGGTAATCTTTTGGTAAATTTACGTTGAACACTCTCAAGCCTATGGATATCCTTTATTTTATATGGATGCCAAATTTTGTGAAACATGCATTAAGCTTAAATCGGGGAAAAACTCAATACATTTTTTCATTAAAACTTTAAAAACATCGTTAATTTTCGTACTGTGAAACACCATAATGTCAACAAAACTCGGAAAAATTCCGGAAAAAATTACCGCACACTTTCAC
>JAHWFP010203598.1:0-16108 GCA_023313725.1 Lithobius niger
CTGACATATTATGGCTTATATTTCAGTATTGCTGGAATATTAACCCATAACAGTCACTTTGCAACGTAGCAATGACTGTGCACATCAGGTTTAAAGTGATTGTTAGTTGTTACTTATTGTACTGTTGGTTACACGGGGCTTCGGGATCAGGGCTCATAAGGTGTATAAATTATAGTCTTACCTTTTGTAACAACGGTTCATCTAAGTTTGTGAAGTGCTTTTAAAAACTATAGAATTTTATTTATCATTGAATTTTTTTAATTATTTGTCTAATTCTGGGCTACATTAGAAAAAAAAAAGAAAGAGAAATCGTAGCTTTGCTTCCATAGCAGCCATTTTTCAAAAGTCGATATCCACCATCTTGGATTGGCAGCAATTTTTGTTATCAACATACCACTTTCAGAAGGCAATAACGGTCTTTAGTCACCGTTGGCTGACTGAAACTAGGCTGACAGGCAGAGCAGCTTACCCGAGCAGTACCCGACGCCACGTACCTTCGCAATTTCAAACTTTTGCACTTACTGAATTTTTAATCTGATAAACGATTTCTTAACACTAAATTAAAGACAGTTGAATTCTCTACAACTTGTATTTCAAAACATTTCGTGTAAAGTAATTATGTTTAAAGATATTTCGACATAACTGCATGGTGAAAATTTTATTCAATCACATTTTCCTCGCCAACTGTTACAACTATGAAAAAAGCTATGGGAATAGAAATTATCGGCCAAGAAATAAGCTTTAACTGAAAAAAAAAAGAAGTTAAAAAGTCCTATTAGAACCAGAGATATTGCTAATTTTCTTATTGCTGATGGGGCCGTAATTTTTAAAAGCTACCACTTTCAGATGGCAATCATACTTTTTTATGTTCCTGAGGCATCCATGCAACTGTGGTGTAAAGGAAAATTACTACCCCAAAATTATCCCAAATTCTTGGCTGGCCCATGGACTAATTTAGGGGAAGTTGAAATTTTAAAAACTTCTAAAGCCGTTGTAGTTAAAAATTAAGACCAATTTTTCTTGTTTTATATTGTGAAGATATTTCGTCAAATGCTATAGCGTGATGTGGTTGCCATCATGAAATCATTCTGAAAAAAAAATTGTTTTGGAGGTGTATGTATGTATTCCTACACGGTTTATTTACAATTAGGAAATATATGAAGTGTATTTTTGTATTTTATACATAAGAAGTGTCTGTTCTTCATATACTGGAAGACAAGCTTACTTTAAAGGTACACAACATAGGCTACTGCTGCATTTACAAAAAGAAAATTGCATTAAAAAATTAACGTCCAGTCAACGTTGTTTGAAAAAAAAAAATTCAAAGGTTTTATTTCTTTCGCCTAAAATACCTATCTATATGCCTTCCAGTTAAACATACTAAAAGTCCCCTAGGGTGGTGGCCCCGGGAACCAGCCACCATCTTGGTTTTTAGTTCGCAATTCTCGGTTTTTTTTCTAAATAACTCTATATCATTATTATCTATCAACAATTTGTATACTGTAATGCGATAGGAAATTGCAGCTAGTTAAATTCTGTACATAAAAGTGTATTCACTTTGTATTTGCTTATTCGGAAAAGGCATTCAAAGACGGGAAAATGCGGATGTTGATGTGCTTGCGCACGGCAAACAGGCCATCTTGGATTTAGTTCCCAGTTTTTGGTTTTTTAGAACTAGCTTGACAACTGATTAGCCTATTGAAAGGTGGGAGAATATATCTTTCTATCAATTCTAACCGAAATTGTTTAATTACGATAGGGACCATCCTACGCCCATTTAGAGATGAAGAGGTAATGGCGAAAGCGTATGTTGATTTTCGAAATCTAAGTGCTCTTGCGAGTCCTCCATTAGCGTGAAAAAAACATGTTTAGGATTTTGTGAAAGGTGGGGATCTACGGTCCCTATCTAAGCTAAACAATTTCGGTTAGGATTGATGGAATGAATCGATCCCAACTTTCAGGAAATTATAAACAAGTTCTTTTCCGGCGAATAGAGGGCATTCTGAATTCGAAAATCAACATATGCTTTCACCGCCACCATTACCTCTTCACGTCTAAATGGGCGTAGGGTGGTCCCAATCTGAATTAAACAATTTCGGTTAGAATTGATGGAAAGAATATATTCCCCCACCTTTCAATAGGCTAATCAGTTGTCAAGCTAGTTCTAAAAAACCAAAAACTGAGAACTAAAATCCAAGATGGCGCCTATTTTACGTTCGCAAGCACACTGACTTACGCATTTTCCCGTCTTTGAACGCCATTTTCTCAAACTGTGAGAGATAGACAAAGAGTTATTTAGGAAAAACCGAGAATTGGGAACTAAAATCCAAGATGGCGGCTGGATCCCTAGTAGACTTTTAGCATGTTTAACTGGAAGCCCTAACAGACATTTTTGGCAAAAAGATATAAACCTTTGAAATTAAATTAATTTAATTCCCCCCCCCCCCCCCCCCCATTTTGAGCTCCATTGACTGGACTAAACCACGCACCACGGCTGTTTGTCGTGACGTGTGTGACACGTGACTGGACTAGTCCATTCATACAGCTAGAGCTCCGCTGTTCTCGTTCGTCAGTGGCTCACTCATGATGACATCACGGCCAACAGCCGTGGCTTGTGGTATAATTTCACCAAAACACCACCAAAATTGTTTTGCTTAAGTCATGGGTCATCTTTAAATTAAGCTGTCATCGTTTTATTTATTTATTTGGTTTAAAGGCAGGTGATTTTATGTTTATCCTTAAACTGTTTTTAGATTCAAATGAGCTAACAAGGTCTTAAGCCAAGTTTGCTCCTACGGAACCAATTTCCCAACTCTTCAGTATTCGGTAAGTTGTTTTTTTTTTTTATGAGAAATAAAATGACTTGGATTATATGTTGCCAGGAAATCTAACATTTTTCCAAGGTGTCTCGTTACATCAGCTCGTTGCCTAGCTATTAGTTTGGCATCCATAGCTTGCATTTTTTGCATAAGCTTATTGCACACGGAGCTGATGCTTAAAAAAATAGTTGGAATTTGCAGTTTTAACACTAGATATAATAATTTAATTCGTAAGATAGTAATTACCCGGCCAAACGGGAGATGCTGTAATGCATGAATTTTCCATTGTGTGTTCTGTGGTGTGTAGGCATTAATTCTGAATACTTTTCGTAACTACATCCCTAGTAGCACAAAATCCCATACTAGCTGTGACGCGATTTTAAAAGCATGGGGTTTTCTGGTCTTCTGGGGGATCCGCCATGTGGTGCCAACCACCAATTTTGATGAAGTCTTCTGTAAGTGCCTTTTTACTTTAGTGAAGTATTCTCTATTTCAGAGAATTTCCTCAGTAGCTGCCTACTTTAAAATGCCGAACCCGCTTTTGTGCTGGCGTGAAATTTAAACCTTTTCTTTTCTGTGCCAGGATTGGCTGGTTTTTGCTACCTTTGCCGTGCTTTTGGCTTTTGCCCCTTGGCCAAATATATGGCAAAAATCTGTAAAGTCAAATTAAAAAAAAAATCCTACAATAATCAAATATTGGCAAATTATAAACGCTGCCTTTGAAAACGTCACACATCGTTTACTTTGAAAATTCATATTCACTTATTTACCGTTCATCTGTTTATTTTCAAAGTAGAGATATTCTTCTCACAATATCTATGCAAATGTACGCAACTGATTAAAATTTGCGTAGATATTGTGAGAAGAATATCTTTTACAGCGAAAATAAGCCTACGAAGCGACTTGCTGGTTTTGCTAGTAATAACTGATAAAAACCACGTTTATGCCACTGTCCCGGCAAAAACCCAACCCTGTTCTGCACCGTGAAAAAATATCAGTTCAGCCAAACATCTCGTAGCGAATCCTTTCCCCATAATGTATATCATTTCTACATAGCAATAAACTTTTATCCCAGACATGAACAAACTTTTGATTGCAGGTTCTGGACAGTTGTGTTGAATATACTAGAATTGGGTGGCAAGGAATTACAGCTGTCGGATTTACCCCTGTGAAACTATGTTTCTTTTTCTTCTGGAAAAGCCTGGCTAGTAACTTTATTTCATGCTCCAGAAGAATTCACTTTCATTGATGCGGATGTGATAAATACCGAAATAGTCAACGGCCTTCTGTCCAAACTAACTCGTCAAGGTGGATTCCTTTTCTCCTCTGGCATGGAACCAAGTGAAATCAGTAAGCTAAATAAGTTAGTTATATTATAATTTTTGTTAATACTTTGTCTGAAACTTTTAATTATCTTATTGGCTAAATAAAAGGATTTGCTTTTGGGTTCTACTTCAAAACTTCATAAGGATGTGGTAACAATTGATTACCCACGAAGGCGTACTCAACACAAACACTGTTTGGGGTATTTCCCAGCACCAGTGAAGGCTCCTCTTTAGACTAGACAATTGGGAATGGGCAGATACGCAAATTGTACCTCACTGAGCAATTATTTGTGGCGACGAAAGAGAGTTGCTGAAGCATCACCTGTCAGGAAATTGAAGAGGACCCGGCCTTCTTCAAATTATTCGATAAATCGCCTGACCCCCAAAAGCCTAAATAGACGCTGCAAGAATATTGCTACGGAAAGAAAAGCACAACGCAAAGAACTTCGTCGACCTGCCAGTAAAGTCAACAGTTTTCAGGTAGGCTATGATCCTTTTAAATAGCACAAATTGATGTAAATGTGTGAGGGAAATGAGCTAATCAGAATGGTGCTGCACTTTTTTAACATACTTGCTATTGTAGAAGGACCTTTCTTTACTAGATTTTAGAATTTAAAACTATTGACCCTGTCCAATACAGCTACGTTCCGATTGAAAGGCTGTTTTAAATCAGTTTGTTTTTTCCTGTTGAGGTTGATTTAGAAAAAGACAAAAAAAAATTTTTTATGTTTCATTAGGATAGTTACACTTAAAAGCATAGTGATAGACTACCTAGTGGGCACAAGTGACTGGCTTGGAAACATATAGGATTTTCACAATCCCTCTCCCCACTTCTACTGCAAGATATAAAGCGATACAATTCGAGGGATGTTGTAGTGCAAAGTCAGGGAAATTAGGGTTGCTAACTTGTATAAAAAAAATACCGTAGTTGTGTCCTCCACTTCCCTGGAATTCTTTTTTTTTTGTCTTCCCTTTTGATACCTGCCACAAAAGTAGAACACCTGCTACCAAAACCGGTCATTTTGTTTTGCAACACGAGAATTGTGAATGTAAACCAAACTATCGAGGCCATCACATTCCGAATCACTTAACGAATTACTAGTACTTTCCAGTAATGAATGTTGCTCCAGTATAAGGCAATGTACAATGTATATGTATGCCCGAATGAAACGGCTACCAAATTGGATTTTCGTAAACCCATTTTAAGCCTATCCACCGATCCATGCGCACTCTGTGAGCCGCGCTCGACAGGGTAGTGAGTGACAACAACAGAGCTCAGAAAAAAATTGATGTGGTTGGCCAGAACTAGTCAAGTGTACAAAAGTAGTATCGTAGCAACCCTTCCGAACGTCACTTGGTAATCCCAAGCCACTTGGCCAGTAGCACTCAAAATCTACTCGCCACTAAGAATATTGACTTTCAATCAAAAAATGAACTTTAAAATCTATATTTATTTCATATATCATGCTAAGCTGGTGCTAGAGCAGAATTTAATTTCTGTACGCACCTTAGAGCATGCTGCACTTCATGGTACGACAATATATATATATTATATATAAAGAGCAATGACTTGCAGGTTTCGTTTACTGTAACTCTTGTATTAAACGCCCTTGTGTTGCTATAGGAGTATGCCATCGATAATTGATAGTTACACGAAACCCTAATGCCGTTATTCTCATTGACCCTACAAATTTAGTTTATATCGTCCGTCTTCCAAAATCCACTCCACTCCAAAATTCAACATAATTTACAGTTAAAACTAACTTCAAACCACACAAACCTTCATTAACAGACAGGGAAGGTTTGTACCGTAGTATTGGAAATAGTCATGGAATGGACCATGTTTGGTGGGAATCCAGATGTTTAACGAGCATGGGCCTACTAATCAAAGGAACTGAGAGCAAGTGATTAACATCCCTACAAAATGTGTAAGTTTGCTAAATATTGCGATTTCACTTCTCATTACATTTGATTTTTCGTATACAACATGTTTGTGTTGCTGGTAGTCATACCTCCTGTATTGACTTGCTGAGATGTATGCCCCACCAAAATAGTTCCAGTTTACTTCAAGCCAGCAAATTTTCGAAAACTGCTACGGATTTTTTTCTTCAGGCTAAGGATGCGAGACTCACTCACACCACCACCAGTAAGAATTCCACTCCAACCGTCTGCTTCATTTGAATTTTCCACATTCCCTACTTGCTTTGCATTGGGGATTTGGATCAGCTCTCGTGGTCGTAGTTTTCACTTTCATTTCCAGTATGCAACGAATCGCTGTCCACTTTGTCTAGAGTTTTGCCACTAAGTTCAGGGGTCACAATTTTAGTTATTTGTTTGTATGCAGGTTGTTGGATGTTCTTCAGTTGTCTTGGCAATGCTGAATAGCAATAGCTTCCAAGGTGCAGAGGTGAGCCTCTCTGAAAGAGTTTGACTTCAACACGATTTCAGTTTTTTTCCAGTCAATCTTGTGTTGTCTTCAGGCTGTGGACTGCTATACCGTCCTGTATCTTTTATAGGTGGCTCTTGCGCATGTTCCCTTATCTTGATGCTAATTCAGCGTTTTGTTTTCCTGCATAACCAGAAGGGCATTCCCCACAGGGTACACAATAGACAACTCCATATGCAGATGACAGTTAGTCTCATCTGGTCATCATCTTCCTCTACATTTTCATCCTCAATCCCTTCAACTCCTACTTCAGTTTTACACCTGGTTTGGAAGCGAAAACTATAGCGAGGGAAACTGAAGCAGAAGGTGAAGGGATCAAGGATGAAAATGAAGAGGAAGGTGGTGGCCAGATGATCGACGAGACAAACCTGCCAACTGCATGCGAGTTGTCTGTTGGGTATCCTGTGGGGAATACCCTTCTAGTAATGTAGGGAAAACGAAAAGCAGAATTAGCGTCGGGATAAGGGAACACGTCAGAGCAACCTATAAAAGAGAACGGTATAGCAGTCCACAGCCTGAAAACAAAACGAGATTGACTGGGGAAAAACTGATACAAGTTGAAGTCAAACTCCTTCAGAGAGGTACACCTCCGCACCTTGGACGCTATTGCTATTCAGAACTGCCACGAGAGAGAAATTAAACTGATGAACATCCAAGAACCTGCATACAAACAAATAACTAAAATCGTGACCCCAGAACTTAGTGGCAAACTCAAGCAAAGTGGAAAGCGATTCGTTCCACACTAGATATGAAAGTGAAAACGATGATGCAAGGCCCACTGCGAAGCTAGGAGTGTGGAAAATTCGAATGAAGGAGACGGTTTGAGTGGAATTCTTACTGGTGGTGGTGTGAGTGAGTCTCACATGCTTAGCCAGAAGAAGAAAACCCGTAACAGTTTTCGAGAATTTGCTGGTTTGAAATAAGTCAATATGATCGAAAACCGAAGTAAAAGTGCATAAAAATCGGTAATCAGCGTCATATCTCTCGATTAACTTAACCAATTTTTAAACGATGAATTATTTAACGTTTCGCTATACTTTAACTGGCTTCGTTAACAAATTTCTTAGGTGGAGCTTGATGATGAGCAGCATGCAGAAATGTGCACTATGGTGAAAGTAATGCACAAAAATCACCAAAGAGCTTTGAATGCAGCTTTAAAAGAAATCGAGGGCCACAGCCACCATTCCAGAAATTTGGTTCATGCAGCTTGGGAAGAAGATAGGATAGCTCACCTATCGAATAAACTTGACTTTTTTAATGGTCAACTAACAGGAAGTAAGTTGACTCTAGGCTTTTATTTTTCTTTCAGTTTTAAACAATTTTGATTAATTACTATTGTAGGAGGAAATATTGAAGTAATTTAGTATATCTAGCAATTTGGCAGAATTCATCTGGAGAGCTTGATGCGATTAATGAATGCTTAGTTACTTTACGGATATTCTTTTCTTATTCACCCAACTCCGTCAGAATGGGGAGGGTCACAAGGATTACCTGGGCCCCCCCCCCTTTAATTTCTGAAGGTAAATATGATGGTAGTGTCCATAAGGCAGCGAGATTGAGAGCAAATGCGACCCAGCAAGGCCCAGAATTGAAGGAAAAATACGTATCCCTTATGTTCCTGAATCAAGTAAAAATAAATTAAATTTGCCCCTGGTGTTGCGTTAAGATGTGGAAGCTTTTGTCCACAAATACTTTGTCATTTTGGATAAAGAGTGGCTAGCTCAGCCTGTCACCATCGTCCTCATGTTTTATAACTTCTCCAGATGAAGCTGCTGGATGGCCAACAAAGTATATAATATGCAATATGGGTGGGCGTAACAATTATGTGTTCAATGTAATCAGCTTTGCCCACTGAGTTTATATAAGTTTTTATTTATAACTGATTGTATTATGTATCTTCTACAGAGAACGGGGGGAAAAGGAAATCGGTGGAACGCTATAACCTTCCGTTTAGGTAAGTTTTGTAGTGAACACCTGGATCTAAGCTGCTTGAGAATGTTGGTAGTTATTAAATCCTGTATTCGTGAGTGAGTTTGGTTGTAAAGTACTCTTCAATAATGCTGGCTTTTAGCTTTGCAGATAACAAAGTCGATACTTTGTAAAGATAAAAACGTGCCTGCTATATTTACCCAATTAGAAGTGAAAGTATCCACTGTTAAAAAAAACAGCTGTTAGTACACTCGAGATCAAGCTGTTCTCAAGCCTAATGGCCCTAAAATTGGGTGGTTAACATGCAGTCGAATGGAGCCCAAAACAAGCCGAGTCAGCTTTTTAGCCTACTGAAAACAGTGCGGTTTCGGCCTGTATCTAATATCTTCTACAAATTTTCAACAGTCCGTTAGCTGGAGATCTAGAGATGCCCTGAGCCCCGTAATTCACGTAGCAACACAAACCAGGCCGTAGCAACTCCATGCTGCTGTCACCAAGATCGCCTTCACCATACTGTCCGGAATTACATTCTGTACACACTACCCGATTAAAGGAAAATGGGGGGAACAAATCTGGTCCAGGACTTGCTGAAAGCATCCTCCACCTCTGTCCCGTGGCACCTGACTCAGGATCTAAAGCATCTCAGCTGGGCCGTCACTGTGAAAGCAAACAATTCTATGTCTGGCGCACCATACCATGAACACATTCCTGCTAACACTTCTGGGCATAGCTGAAATCGAACCAATGGAACAACACCAGGGACAACTCATCCGCCGCCGTGACGTTGCACATCGTATCCTCTGCTGCAACTCCCAAAGCCAACGCATTAGACGCGTTAGAGACGGAGACCTCGTACCTCATCCCCGCCCCACCCCCGGAAAGTGACGAAAGTTGCATGCATTTCCGGGGGGTACATGACGTAATATGCCGTATGGCAGGGAAGGATCCCAGAAGTAACACAGTGAGAGGATTCTACAATGAACAAAAAATTCGCATCACTGTCATATTCAATTGTCCACTTTTTGAATTGACTGCTGAGCGTAGCCTCCACCACTTGTAAGGGAGGTTCTACACTTCTCATGCAGCTCGCTATTATACTTTATTACAGGATTGTATGATCCTGAATATTCAACAGTTCAACCTGCTCACGGATGTGATGTTGAATAGACAGGAACTCCTAGCGGCCCCTGTCTGAGTTAGACACGAGGATCTCGGTGCCTAACCCAGTTGATCTTGTGGTGTACTGTTGGAGAGATGTGTGAAGGAATTCGCTGCCGTGCAAGCAATATGTGGCTGACACCAGAGGTAAGGTGGTAACAAACGGTATTGCAGTAACCTAGGCAGTGCAGGTTTTATCTTGTGCATATTGCGTTATATTCTATAAATTCTTAGTTTATCGGATAGTGTCGTCCGGGGGTCCCCAAACTACGGCCCGCGGGCCAGATGCGGCCCGCGAAGCAATTTTGTCCGGCCCGCGTTGCTTTTTCCGTTTTGTGTGTCCGCTATTAACTTAATTTATATTTAGTGTTAACCTTTTCCCCCATTCTTCCATGAAGTCGGATTACTTTGCAGCTTGTGCAGTAATCCCTTCAGACACTTTATCCCCCCCCCCCCCCGTCCCCCTGCGACCCCTTGCCTAATATTTCCTTTCTGCCAACAAGGTCAAGGTTACGTTGCAGTTTGTGTAATAACCCTTTTCGCACCCTTCTTTCCTCTCCCCCACCGCTCCGTATTTGCCTCTTCCACAACACCTAGCCGTGTCAATGAGTTTAGTCATTTTTGCGTGAACTTTGTTAAGTGACATGTCTGCGTCAAAGAAGCGGAAAATTGACTCGGAGTGCCGTGTTTTCAACGTTAAGTGGACGGATGACTATTTTTGTGTTGAGAGCAATGGTAAGCTGATTTGCTAGATTTGCAAAGAAAGTATTGCAGTATTCAAGGAATATAATGTGAAGAGACATTATGACTCGAAGCACAAAGGAAAATATGACGAGTTCAAAGGCAAGTTTAGATCAGAAAAAGTGGAAACGTTGAAGAAAAGTCTAACTGCTCAGCAAAATATATTTAAAAAAAAGTCTGATGAAAATGAATGTGCAGTGCGTGCCAGCTATCATGTTGCCCGTTTATTAGCAGAGTGTGGCAAACCATTCACTGACGGCGAGTTAGTTAAAAAATGTATGCTTAGTGTTGTGCAAGAAATGTGCCCTGAAAAAAAAAATGTTTTTGAATTAGTGAGTTTGTCAGCAAGTACAATAACGCGAAGAATAGAAGACCTAAATGGTGATTTGCTTTCACAATTACACGAAAAAAGCAAAAATTTCGAATTTTTTTCGTTAGCTTTGGATGAAAGCAATGACGTGGTTGACACAGCTCAGCTACTTGTGTTTGTTCGCGGTATTGACCAAGCATTCGAAATTACTGAAGAACTAGTTGCACTCCACAGCTTAAAAGGGACCACCACTGGTGAAGATATATTTTTGAAAGTGAGTGAAACGCTTACTCTGCTTAATGTCAATTGGAGTAAGCTGAAAGGTATCACTACGGATGGTGCAAAAAACATGACCGGGACAAATATAGGCCTAATAGGAAGGATCAACCGGCACATGGATTTGAATAATGTCAAGAGACCTATGGCCTTACATTGTATCATTCACCAGCAATCATTATGTGGAAAATTTGTTAACTTGCAACGTGTGATGAATGTTGTTGTGACAACTATCAATTACATTCGGTCGCACGCTCTCAACCATCGCCAGTTTCGATATTTTTTATCAGAAATTGAGTCAAATTGTGGGGATGTGCTTTATCATTCTGAAGTGAGATGGTTGAGCAGAGGTAAAGTACTAAAACGATTTTTAGAGCTTCGCACTGAAATTGATATATTCATGAACGATAAAGGCAAGCCTGTGGACGAACTGTCTGACCCTGAATGGATTTGGGAGTTGTGCCTGCTGTGTGACATAACGCAGCATATTAATGACCTTAACTTAAAGCTGCAAGGCCAAGGAAAGGTAATATGTGACATGTACAGCGACGTCAAAGCTTTTGAAACAAAGTTGAAATTATTCCACAAGCAGATAACTGAAAACAATTTGGTTCATTTTGACTCGTGTAAAAGGATGTCTGAAGATGCAGCTGTAACAGCCGGTTTTCCAAAAATCCTGGCTTTGGAATTGATCGCTTCTTTGCAGCAGCAATTTTCTGAGAGATTCAGTGACTTTCATTTTCATTCAGAAGACATTTTATTATTTGAGAATCCTTTTACTGCAGATGTTGAAAACTCGCCAGATTATCTTCAAATGGAACTTATTGAACTGCAGTCAAACTCAACTTTAAAAGGTAAATTCAAGGACTGTGAACTTGTTGAATTTTATAGATGCCTTCGTGAAGAACAATTTCCAGGAATTAAAAAATTTAGCCGCAGTTTGTTAACGGTTTTTGCAAGCACGTACACATGTGAACAAACTTTCTCACGGATGAAGTTGGTAAAATCACGGCTTCGTTCACGAATGACGGATGAGCATCTTCATGCAATGCTTCGTATTGGAGTTTCTACTTTGACCCCGAACATAGAAAAATTGGCTAGTCAGAAGCAAGTCCATGGATCCCACTAAGTAAGTAAGTAGTGAATAAAAAATAATTCCGGCCCGCATAGGGTAAGAAATTTTGCAATGTGGCCCTCTGTTAAAAAAGTTTGGGGACCCCTGGTGTAGGCTATAATGAGTTGTCTACGACAGCCGTTAGGAGGTTGCAAAGTTTCTGACTACGTACAAAAAATCTAGCATTAATTAATAGTTTCAATATTCGTATTAGTAAATTTAAGCATTTAATTTTCCATGCCAGAATGTCCTGAAATATGCAATACTGTATTTGCAGGTTTAGCTATGGATCGGAAGGAATGGCCTCATTTGAGTGATCAGTACAGTTTAGACAAGCAAGACACTCTACAAGGAGCAAGTAATATGCTGCAGGTATTGTAATAGGACCTTACTATTCATCGGAAGGACCCTTCAACACACAAACTACAAGCGGATGTTGGATGTTGGCATTAACTGCATTTCAGGATGTAGGACTTAAGGTATTTGCATTACCAGGGAGAGAATTTTCCCGCAATAAAATTAGTTAAAATTTGCAACCCTTCCGTAAAAAAAAATAGTTATCCGCACAAAAGTTTTAGCATACGACTATCTTAAAGTAAACAAAAATTACTGATATTTAAATGCCATAAACCATACAGGGAGCTGCTCCCCATCCCCAACCTGAAAAGTCTGGGAATTAGAAAATGGTTAAGAAAAGTGATAGAAAACATAAGTTTTTAATTTGTACGAATTTTGGAAATGGTGTTTTTTTTTTATACAGTAGAAGAACCTCGATTATCCAAACACTCAGATTATCCTAACTCCCATTTTTCCAAAATATTCAGAAATATACCTTATTTTAGGAAGGAATAAACATTCGTGCACAATTTTCAGTAGTCGTATACAATCAAGCATTGTTCACAAACACGAAAACTGAGTAAACAAAAAAGTTTTGTTTGCATGTAAATTGGATTGTCCAAATTTCCGATTATCCGAACACCCTTCGGTCTCATTTAGTTCGGATAATTGAGGTTCACTGTAATTTGTAATTGCTTCGAACTTGGCAATTACTCATTACGCTCACTTTCAAAAACAGGACACTGTCTGTATCTTGCAAATTTTCGATTGTATTTCAACAATCTTCAGTAGGCATTATCAAGAAAGTTGAGTACTCTGGTTATGTCCTAGTTATTTTCGTCTGCTTGCTTGAAAACAAAGGTTTAAGTCGTATTGTCTTTTTTCCAGCTGAAAAGTATGATTTCGGCTCTTCATGCGTCCAGAACAGATGGCAGCAAAGCGTTCAGTAATGATGGGGCATCCTATTTGCCACAACAGCTGTGGTACGATGTTGACCACTGGCAAAAAAAAAACAAAAAAAAAAATGGCTAACTCTGCTGTATCTCTGGTCCCAGGTGAATTTGCCGAAGCTAGGCTTGTTCTTGTGAAAGTGACTTAACGTGCTAGCCAAACCTAACCTATTCAACTATTCGGCTAATCTAAATTTGCCAAGAGAAACCGTGGTTATTTTGTTTGCTGGGGTCGATGTCGTAGAGCTGTGGTCTCAAGAATGAAAGTTAGGCCTATGGTCCACCCGCGCCTAGAAACACTGGGGAACAATTATCTTCTGTGGGGGGAAGGGGAACCTGGAAAAAAAGAGCTAATGGGGAAAAGATCCACAGCAATAAATGTCGAACAGGAAAAAGCCACAGGAAAAAAAGTTGCAAAAGTAGTTACAAAATTTGAGTAAGGCAACTGACCTACCTAAGCCATAATAACCAACAGTAGGAGCCAAAACAAACACAATATTTATTTGTTTCTACCGGCAATAATAAAAATATATACACAGTTTGTCAACAAAAAACGACAAAACAGCATTACAAAAGTCGTTTCGTGGTTAAACTCCTTACCCTGCCTGGTGAAAATCGAGCCCAAGACAACTGACCTAACCGAGCCTGTAATAGCAGCACAATATAACAACAAAAAAGACAAAACAGTCTTTTTTCCTATAGTTCACCCAATCGAACGTTTTTTCCATGGTGTCTCTAGTCCCGGTCGGGCCGTAACTGTTTCAAGCCTATCGTGACACATTGCCGGGATTACAACTTTGCGAGCATGGGTCCCGGCAAAAATTAAAAAAACGTAGTTTTAGAGAAACTTAGATTAGGTCACAATTGATTATGTTAGTTTAGTTTACATAAGTTTAGGCTGCATTGTGTCCCAATTTTACCATGTATAGATCCTCATAGGGTTGCTTTAAAATTGAAAGTACTAAAATAAAATAAAAATATTCGAGGCATTGGATTCCTGGAAATGGTTGACTAGGCTTTGTCCTAGAAAAGTCCTTGAAAGTGCTTGAATTTTGGATGGCATCTTTTGTGCCCCAATTTAGCCTATTATAGTTAATTTGATAAAGTTATATACTAATTTCCACTGTGTGTTCTTTCATTAAAGGGTGAAAGTGTGTCTTCTGGGAGACTCAATTGTGAAATTTCTTTGCCATGAGAGGCTGTTTGGAAGTGACACCACCGTGGAACGCATACCTGTCAGTATCCCAGGTGGCAAATGTCACACAATCAAGAATGCAATGGAAAAACAATTGATTGACATAACAACCTTTGACGTTGTTATATTACACGCAAGTTCATTAAAATGTATTTGCTTTTAAAAAAAACAGTACATGCAGAAAGTTTGGTAACCGTGTAACATGGTTAGCGGAATAGCAGGGAAGGCCGAAAACATTGTCAGTGGGACAGTAACTCATTGACATGTTTAGTAAGTAATTTTCTTCGACTTTCCCACCTAAACAAGGGTTGACACAACGAACCTTGAAAATGATTTAGAGGTGGTACATCGTTGCCCATGTCTCATGAAAACATAACCAATGATTACATCATTGACGCCCCCTCCCTTTTTCCTGTGGAGGGAGATGGGGATGCACATTACTCTCAATTACCAAGTGTTGGCGGGACTCCAGAGCTTGCTGCATGTACGGTTAAAACGGAAAACGTAGCCTACTTTTTATCATTTCAAAAAAATTCCATTTGTATAATTTATGTTCGTAACCATATGCCTCTTACCAATCTTTAAGACCATTTAATTTCTTTACCTTCGTTAACTAATACATTTATTTAAGGTGTTCTTTTTTTTTTGTAGGAGAGTTATCAATGACCGTACTGGTCCATTTCTGGCTTCGTAGTTTCGAAACAAAACGTTGTTATATCGCGTGTCACAAGTTATGTTTATGTTTTGGAGGTTGGCACAAATGACCTAGAATCTTCAGACGTATTCAACCATATGGCCGAGTTGGTTTCAATAATTAGCAGCCAACAACATAACTCCCAAGAACTGTGGGTGTCATCGGTTCTTCCTAGAAAAGAATTAGATTCAGCTGCGAAAAAGCTCAACAAAAATTAAAGTCTAAAAAGCAATGGTTGGTTGTTTGTTGAACAATAAGGTAGGTCTTTTGTAAGAGTTACATGCTGGGTTTGTACAGGGCCTTGAGAAGCTGGAAAAGTATGGATTTGCATAAGGCCCATTTCCAGGCCTTGAAAAGCATGGAATTTACTCTTACCGTAATTTAATTTATTAAACCTGTATGTTACTAGGGTTTAAAGCCAATTTTTAACTTTCATATGATAATGTTTGTTCCAATTAATGCTGAATTTATTGCCACAAACAAAAAAATTGAACTTGGTACCAGAATCAATTTAGCATCACAATGGAGTAGGTTACTATGCATGAAAATGGGTATGGAAAATAGATTTTTGTAGCCTGGAAAGGCATGGAAAAAGATGAGGTTGTATGAACCCTGTATTAAACAGAAAACTCTGAACTCTGTAAGAAACTGTGCTGCCTTGCTTTATTTCCCTGAAACTGGGTAGCCATAGTTTGTTCATTGTTCGTATTTTTTTTAATAAAGCCTTCATTAATAAGCTGAATGTCATAAGTAAGGGGACATTGTAAATGGTCTGTTCCAACTGGTGATCCTGGAATGTTGGGGGGGGGGGGGGG
>JAHWFP010203599.1:0-19560 GCA_023313725.1 Lithobius niger
GGTGATATGCATCACTAGTGGCCTGCACTTACCGTGATTTGTTGTGGACGAATCACAGCGTTGGGTTGGAGGTGTAAAGTTGCCATCTCTTGCTTGCTGACTTGACCGTAATTACCTAATGACTATAATTAGAGCTAATTATGGTGTTCGACTCAACGATGAAAAGAAACATTGGCCAACTTTCGAATGCCGGGTTTTTGGTTATTGTTCCACGTGAGAGACACGTCCGTTCCTTTTACGGAAAGTGTTTCCATATTTTGTAGCGAGAACTAGCCCTTATATTGAAGATGGTTTGGCGCGAAGAGAGGTCTTTCCCAACAAGAACGCAACAAGGATAGAACTCTATGCACGAACTGTCTTGTTGGACAATTTCTCGATTCATGTGCGGATTGTTAAATGTTTATTTTTTGTAAATTGCGTTATGTCTAAGGAAGAAGTAAAGAAGTTTGAATTTAACAAGTCTGCAGTGAACCCTTGAAATTACAGCTTGTATCCTATCTCAGGCGATATGATAATTGTCACCCCTTTAACATGTTATTATTATAACATTCATGTGTATTTTCGCTCCCCAATTTGCCTGAAACACTTGACGACAGCACCTAATTTCTTTTAGTTGGAGACTGCGCGTTTAAAAAGTACTGCAGAATTATAAGGCTCCGTAAAATTCTTGGTTCAGCATTTGGATTTTTTTCTCTTTTGCTAAAAGAGTTAAATCGTTAAATGTTGTCCAGTTGTGATCTTAATAGCAGGTTCTGTCATGTGCATGCTAGTGGATGACTGGGCATACCAATACAGGCGGAGTGTCATCGATTTGGTGAAGGGAGGGTTCGAATCTCAATCATGTCACTCCAATATTTCGCTTGTTACTTCTAGTAGATAAACAGTTTCGTTGTTTGACTCGTTATCATTTGTAGGTAACGATAAATAGGTGTACAGATATGACCACTAATTAATGCATCTTTCGAAATGTTGTTGGCAGAGATCCATTCATTAAAGTGGATGAATTATGAAACTATGTCTTATTTTATCAATATGCATCCCCGATTTGGTCCCCACACCTCGTGGGGGACATTGACAATGTCGAATCTATGCAGCGTGCATTCACAAAGTGACTGTGGGAGCTCTCAAACTTAAATTACTCCGAACGACTGCGTGCTCTAGGGGCTGATTCGCTGGAGCTACGACGACTAAAATGTGACCTTTTGCTCGTGCACTCCCGCCTACATCTCCGATGCGACATAAATTATGGTCGCTTTTTTGAAATAAGAATTGATAGTGTAACCAGGGGACATCCCCTAAAATTGGCACAACCTAAGGCCACGTTGAAGTGTAGAAAGTTCTTTTTCTCATCTAGAGTGGTGAGTGTGTGGAATGGTATGCCGGTGCTTTCAGGCGTGGCCTAGTATAGCAGAGGGATTATTTGACCAGGCATCTTAAGTACTTTTGATTGCTTCTAATACATTAGTGATTTTATTTGTATCTTTTTATTATTATTATTCCTTTTACTTTTGGTGGGGTATCAGTTATTTTCAATCCTTCCCTATCCAATCACATGTATGTGTGTGACAAAGTTACAAATTATAATTATCTGCGAAGCCTCCATTTTATTAGGGCCAGTCACAACCAGATTTTGTCAAAGCATTGGCGATCAGATCCAAAATTGGTCCTGAATTGGTCCAAAATTGGAGCCAGCTCAAGCCTTAAGAGCTTTCAAGGGTGGTTCAAGGCTAAGACCTGCTTAAGTAAATAGTAAATATATACAAATCGCTCTAAATTATATAAAGGAAAGAGGAAAAGAATAAACAGCGAAAATCATAAACTAGAAAATTAATAACGTAGTACAGTAAGCCACCTTTATAAAACGTTTCGTCGGGGTGGCATGAACCGGACTTGAACTGGCAACCAGTCCATCCCTGGATCAGAAACATAGCGCTTTTATCGCTGTGGTCACTCCTCCACTGACATAAAGATACATCAATGAACCCATTATTAAGGCCACAGCATGGAAACTTGGTAGCTATTGGTGCAATCGATCGCTGAACATGAAAGCGCTCCGTGATTGTTTTCTCAATGGCTCGTCAATCTCTGGGTGACAAACGTAAAGTTTTTTGTGGCGAAACCTTACATAAAGACACGATAGTGGTGGTTGGACCTTGTCGTCCTATGGTTTTCCACAACGGAAGTGTTCATTACCGACGATGGAGATCCAGCGAAGCTCCAGCGTTTGGATCCGGTATTTGCGGGGAAATGATTCGTTGCCCAGTAACGAGCATGTTACAGTAACACGCATAGGGTCAATTAATTGTTGATTCATATAAATGGAAAATTCATACACCAACCACATGAATCTTGATGGCGTGTCCTGTACTGATGCGCAGTGCAAAGGGGTAAAGTAGCTTCTCGTACTGTGCTGGTTTGTCTGCCTATCTGTGCCAATGATAGCTTTTGAACCAACTAAGCGATTCCTAAAAAAAATTTCCACATGCTTTTTATTCCCGATTTGTTTATTTAAGTTTGCAAATTGAAACCTTCGCACACGATAGATTAGCTAATTATTGGTGCATTCTACTTGGCTAAGCAACATCGCTGGAAATTGTTTAAAAATAAACTAATCGTCTTAGTCTGCTTAGCACAGGTAATTCAGGGTTCGTGCGAGTCCTTGAAAACCTGGATATGTCCTTGAAAGTAATAATGAAATTCCATGCCTGGGAAATTCCTTTCTTGAAAATCTTGAATAATTATATATGTATCATCAGTAGGGTGATGAACGGAGAGTAGTCGACGTGACTGAAGAACACAGAAAAAAATTAGCCAAGAAAATAGTCGATGGTGTAGCCTTAGCTGCCTTACATTGCTCTTCGTTTGTTTAGGCATGACAAGGTTTGAAATTTGGTTTCACCCAGACTAAACAGTACGGTAGCTGAAACCTTACAGGAAAGTTTATTTGTGTTCCTTTGCTGTTTTGACTTCGGATCAGTTCAACCTTACCGTAAGCATCAAACGAGTTCATTTTGATTTGATTTCAACTGCAAAATAATAAGCAAAATTGTTGCCATACTAAGAAATTTTTGTTGCTGCGTCTGCTTAAAAGATGTTTTTGTACCTTGGAACAATATGTCACTCCGTTATCTCATTTGGTTTTGTTGTGCCACACCTTGGAGCACTTCCAGTAGGTTCCGAAATAAAAAAGTTGGCCACTGCAACAAATTGTGTTGAACAATACTTTTTGTTGGTGTCAAACACGGGTTTTATGGTCGAACAGTTCACCAAAGATTATCGCTGCATGGAACAAAATATCGTTTAAAACAACAAAACATTTTTTTTTAGCGCAAAATACTCAAATCGTTTAAATTACAAGGGTAGGCTTTGCTCTGAAGACGCTGTGTATGCACTGATAGGCCTGTGAACGACTCAAGGGTTACCCTCACTACAACCACGTGTTGTGGACTTTTTGAATGGCAGAGAGTACCAAACGGAACATGTCGCGGGTTCAATTTCAACCTCCATCTTGTGTAGTACTTTTTCCCCCAACAAAGTATACAAAATTCATGTGGATGCCGATAAGCTGGTGCACAGCGATGCGTTCTGTGAGTGCACATCATCATCGGAGTGTAAACAAAACACACTAGCACACAGTGAAAACCGTTTGTAGCTAAGATTCAGTAAGTTTATAGGGACATCCGAATAGTAATCGGGGGTTCGTTGCTTAGAGACCCAATCTCGTACGATGATGATCCTGTAAAAGCCTGTAACATACACTTCAGCTATTTTTAGGATGATTTTTCTATGATGTGTTCAGTTGTTTCATCTACCGCTGTCAGTGACTTCTTCCATTCAGTTCACAGTAAATTCGCTAAATCGTAAAATAGCTTACAAGTGCTCAAGGGTTAGCTAGACAGAATAGTCGTCACATGAACCGAGTAACGCCTGATGTGTAGTCATCCTCCGAAATGGAATTGTCCATATTGGAACGAACCAGCGTTCAGTTAGCTGGCAACCATCCACGATGACCACTTGGCTGTGTTTGAAGCGAACGAAAATCAGCGTTTGTTTCGTCTTAGCAAAATTGACGGTATGAGTAGTTCACTAAGCATAACCAGACCAAAAGGTTTTCAAAGAAACTTAGCTGCAAATAAACAGCGCGAGGAAAAATCCACTCTGCCGGCTCACTCATAACGCTAACAGGATACGCTGATTGAGTAAGTGAAGCTAATGGAAATCAGCGTTTGTTTAGGCTTGGCTAAATTAGGCTTAGCATAAGTGTTCACTAATAGTCGGGTGAATGATTGGCCGAACCTTGCAGTAAAGTAAAGTTTTTGTTAAAAAGTTTTTTTTACAGGAAGTTGGCCTTCTCCATGCCCCTAACCAGAATGTGGATGATGCCATCCTGATCTCTTTTTAATGAAGGTCAAAGGTCAAAATCGGTGGCCAAAAGACAGTTTTTTTGCTTTAACTTCTTAACCGTTATCAGATCGAAAAACACAGAATACAACTCTAAAACAAAATTAAATTTTCTTCAGGAAAGTCCCATTCAATTTTGTCGTAAAGTTAACCCTTATGGCGGAAATTTGTCATTTTATGCCAAATTGACGGAAAATAGTATATTTAATATTACAGTGTCCAGGGCTCGAAATGAGCGGTATCGCATCGCAGTTTGCACCACAATTTTTGACATTAGCGATACAAAATTGAAATTTGCGTAGCAGTTTAGCTACGCAATATCACGGCGAAAGAACTTTATAACTACGTTAAAAAATCCATTTGCAGAAGGCCTAGCCCATTTACAATAACACATTCATTGTGTTCCGTAAAATTCTTAATTCTAATCCCTAAGAAGTTACGTTATTTTTATACCACGTGCAAAGAATGAAATTGAACGATACACAATCGTAACATACAGCAACAGAATATTTAGGTATTAAAAAAAATGATGGAATTTATACGTCACACAATCAGCTTCTCTTGTTCTAGCTGAACCATCAATTAAAACGAAAAAGCCCTTTTGCCTACCAAGAAAAATAATTATGCTTCCTGAAAACTGCTAACCATTATTTTGCGATTGCTACGCAAATTTTTATTTTGCATCGCTATTATGCTACACGTTTTTTTCTGGACATTTCGAGCCCTGGTGTCTAGCATTCCTGGGGATGCACCTTTGCTTTTACCTTTCTAATTACCCTAGATGGACATACTTAGGCTCTTCTGAAAGGTGGTGATGTATTCTTTCCATCAATGTAAATCACAATTGCGTATATTAAATAATAATCGTTCTATGCCCATTGTAAGGTGTCGTCGTAATTGAGCAGCGGCGAAAGAATATGGTGGTGGTTGTCGATTTTAAAGTACTCCTTTCAGCTATCAAATTACCCTAGATGGACATACTTATACCCCGTTCGGAGCGCATCTTTAACCCGCATATATCCGCATATATGCGGATTAAATGCCAAATGCACTGCGAACGGGGTGGACCCATCCGAGGTAAAGAGGGTCGTATCCGCATTGGTTGGTGGATCGAACACGATTCGCTTCGCTTCACTTCACTTGAGTGTGTGCTCCGGACACAAATGTTGGTCGAATTCCGAATTAGCAACATTTCATCACCAGGCGGCATCACGTTTCGTTAACTGTTTACTCAAATACACCTCGCGATAGACAAAAGAAAAAGGCACTTGTTTCAAGGTGACTTTATACGACAGCCAGCATATATTATTTAAAAATTCAAAAAAATGAAACGATTTAGCGGCTGGTGGCGCCACAGTGTAAGTGGTGGTTCAAGCACCAATCCGTTAATTAAGCGACAATGGCGTGTTCTGGTGAGCAGCTGAGAAACTAACAATTAACCTCTTTTTGTCGTACTTTCTCTCTTGCGCTCCGAACGAGGTCTAGCAAACTAATCCGGATTCGACCCGCATGTCTCTCAATTCGGAATTCGATTCCGAATTAAAAGCTTGCGCCCCGAACGGGGTATCAGGCTCTTGTAAAAGGTATTATTTCCAGCAATGCTAATCACAGTCGTTTATCTGGAATAGGGACCGTCCTACGCCCATTGAAAGGGGTTGCCGTAATGGCGTAACGGCGAAAGAATATGCTAATTTTCGATTTTAAAGTGCTCCCATGAGCGGTCTAATTACTCTAGATAGACATACGTATGCTCATCTTAAAGGTGATGATATATTCTTTCCATCAATGCAAATCACAATTGTGTATACTAACTAGTGACCGTTCCTACGCCCATTGAAAGGTGTTGTTGTAATTGCGTAGCAGCGAAAGAATATGGTGGTTTTCGATTTCAAAGTGCTCCTATCAGCTATCCAATTATCCTAGATGGACATATGGAGATCTTCTGAAAGATGAAGATGTATTATTTCCAGCAACACTAATCACAATTGTGCATCTTAAATTGGGAACGTCCTAAGTCCATTGAAAGGTGGTGATGTAACGACGTACGGCGAAAGAGAATGGTGGATTTCTATTTCAAAGTACTCCTATTAGCTATCTAATAATCTAGGTAGACAGCTGTAATTAGCATTATTGGAAAGAATACATCATCAGGAGAAGCCTAAGTACGTCAATTTAGGGTAATGAGAGAGGTAACAGCAAAGGTGCATAGTCAGGAATGCTTTATACTGTAATACCAAATGTACTGTTTTCCGTCAATTTGGCAAAAAGTGACAAATTTGGTTCATAAGGGTTAACTTTACATCAAAATTGAATAGGACTTTTCCTGAAAAAAATTTAATTTTGTTTTAGACTTGTCTTCTGTGTTTTTTGATATGAACAACGGTTAAGAAGTTACGGCCACCTATTTTGACCTTTGGCCGTCATTAAAAAAATTCCAGGGTGGCATCGTTCACATTCTGACAACTTCCAGTAAAAAAAAACAGTTTGTTATACCTCACTTCAAGGTTCCGACAAAAATACTATGTACTGGCAACCTGTCTATAAGCATAACCAGCCCAAAAGTTGTCAAAGAAACTTTAGTTAATGCTGCCTGGACTTACAAATGATAGATCTGACCCCAGCAATTTTTCAAACGGTGTCTTCATCACCATTCAGCTAGTTAGTAATAAAACTGAATCAGATACTGAACTCTGTCTACCATATTCTAAATTATGAATCATATCCGTACTATCCATACGGCCAGGGTACCAGTGTCACAAGGGCCCTAATAGATTCGTAAGGATGCTGCTTTAGTTTATACGTTAAAAGTAAAATTATTCTTGTTGTTGTGGAATTGGCTTTTTGTTGTTGTTGATATTTCTGGTTGGTCTTAGAATATAGAGTTGCACAATTATAATTTCAAATCCCCCGGGGATTGTATTTGTGGGGGGGGGGGTCTCTTTAAATGAATGTTTGGGGTCCCTTTAAACTGTCTGTGAATGAATACAGTCGCAAATTACATTAAGGTTAAATCTGCCCGGGGATCATTGTGTTTGGGGGCTCTTTAAATGAAAGTGTGGGGGGCCCTTTAAAAACTGTCTTTAAATTAACACAGTCGCACGAATTATGTCAAATTCTCCCGGGGATTGTGTTTGGGGGTCTCTTTAAACACTATCTTTAAATGAATACAGTCGCACAATTATAATGTCAAATTCTCCCGGGGATTGTGTTTGGGGGTCTCTTTAAATGAAGGTTTGGAGGTTCCTTTAAAAACTGTCTTTAAATTAAGACAGTCGCACAATATAATGTCAAATTCTCCTGGGGGTAATGTTTGGGTTAATGTTAGTGTCAAAGCACTTGGGCCTCAGGGCTGCAAGTCCGGGCCTGATTGTTATTGTTCGAAAATAATTCAGTTACGATCGTAGCTTTCGAAGTCAAGTGCCATAAAAATGGGAAGTATTCATGCTAGAGCTGATCACTGACTGAAAATTGTAGGATAGTAAAGTATTACGAAGTGTGATAGTAAAATACCAAACCCAGTTCAAAATTTCTCAAGTTGTCACAACGACTTGTGCGCATGCCAAATTTTTGCGGGGATCGTTGGAACGCGTTCCTATACTTATTTCCTCAATGGACATCCAACGTGAAAACTAAAGTGTCGGCATCTTCAACGTGAGAGGCGACGGTTTCAAACGCTTTCGTGCCGTGAGTGCAAGTTTGATTCAATTTTTAACGGGGCTCGGACGATTCTGTGGATATTTAAAAGCGACTAGTGGAAAGCCCGAACCAAATTCGAGTTACAAACGCCCATACAGCTAGCAATACGGGCTCCACCACAGGAGCTCGTCACCGCTCGTTCGCCGCGTGGCTGCACAGTGTATATTAAATCATGGAGCTGGAAGCCACGTAGTGTGGTAGTATATAAGTCCATGATTAAATGAAAGAAGCGAAGCCAAACCTGCTATAGGCGCCATTTTTCGTAGAACCATGGACTTATATACTATCTCACTACCAGTTCCATGGTAGAACAATCCGTACTTGTTTCAGAGTTCGTATACAATTTCACACTTACTCGCTATGAGAGTAACAGGAACTCACGCTGAACGTCTTTATTGATAACTTGTCTCACGTTCGAAGTCATTATTCGATTTTTTTTAGTCTTTGCTATCCCAGTCTAACTTCCGGTAATGGCCGGGGCTTTTACCTCAAGCTCAGAATCGAGGCTAAAACGCTTCACAGACCGCTCTGGACAACGTAGGTACAAATAATGACTTCGAACGTGAGACAAGTTTACACACGTTCTGTCCGAGGCTAGAACTATATTTACATAGATAGTTTTGTAAAATCAGCTTACTAAAAGTCATTAAGCTAACCACCGGGTAGTAGGGATCGAAAGCTTACCAGCCTCTTACTGACAAAATTGTACACCATTACTGTCAAATCTTGTCCATGTTCCTTTTAGGTTTTGATTTTTAGACTCTTTAGCGTTCCGTTCTTGTTTATTAATTATATATGCTCTGTATCAATGCGGCACGTGAACGAAGACGAGCCCCCGTGGGCTCCACTAACTTCGCAGCACTGCTTGCAAAATGAGAACCCAATGCAAGTTCGCTCCTCCCCCCGTCCCACACCCAGAGTCCCCCAAAATTCTCTTAACTGGCCTGGCTGAAATTGTAAAATCCGTCCCATGCCTCCCCCCCCCCTTCCCCAGATTAAACTAAGCATGATAGGAAAAAATAAAAGTAGGTAGCCCATTTTATAGGTAGCCCATTTTATTGTACGTTTACACTCAGAAGTTCAATATTCAGTGTTCCCTCCATTGGCGTCACGAACAGATTGAAGACGAGCAGGGTAGGAAGACAAATGTGGCTCAAAAAGCTCCGTGTTTCCTTGGTAATGAAGATTGCCCTAATTCTCCCGTTCTGAATGTCTGTGAAAGCTATGGATCCATCTTGAAGGACAATGTTGAAAAAAGGATGCTGTCTGAACCTCAAGCAACTCGTACCAGGATTGAGGAGCACATCGGGAAAAGGAGTTTAACACGGAGCTTTTTGAGTCACTTTTGTCTTCCTACTCTGCTGTCTTCAATCTGTTCGTGACGCCAATGGAGTGAACACTGAATATTGAGCTTGTGAGTGTAAACCCACAATAAAATAGGCTGCCCTTTGGTACTTTCATTTTTTCCGAACATGTTTAGTTTACTCTGTGGAAGGGTATGGGGGCTGAAATTGTTTGGTACCCCTTATATCAGACATTTTACTTAGTGAATGCTTTTAAAAAAAAAATAGACATAAATCGCGTATATAATATAAACGAAAATTGAAAATTAGCCATCAGCCAGGCAAAGTCCCCGCCAGGACTGCCGGCCAGGGTAGTGTGAGACGCTACCATGCTCCTTCAGCGGCTAAGGGATGTATTCTGGCTAATTCTGGACAAATCTTTCGGCCCCGACGATGATCGGAGGTTTCCTGGATCCAATCCCTGGGCTGGCACCTCCCTTTACCAGATATTTCTTCTTCTCTAAAAATCTGGTAATGTTCGAAATTGAGCCGGTTCAGCCATACAAGCATTAATGGCTTCGGCTGACTTAAGGCTCGTCAAAATTTCTTTAAAAAAATAATAAAAAATTACGTCACTGCTATGAAACGTAAGTGCATCATGGTGATTTCAAGGTGGTTTATTTTTGCGTATGGTTTTCGCTGATGACTATTTCCAATTTTCCTTTGTGAATACTTCTCTGAATACTACATTTTGTTGTGAATACTGCATCTATATTTTCAACTATTTCCCGTAGTTTGTGGGCCATACAATTGTCCGTGACAACTGAAGGCATTGTTTGAAGTACATTGTTTTCTAAAGTGACATGGACCCGATTGATGCTAGGGTGGGTGACCATCTGGGAATCCGGGTGCTACAGACATCGGGCCTTAGTGCTTCGTCGGACAGATGACCGGAAGCGGTTAACGCTCGCTACAAACAGAGGCAGACTGGCAGGCAAAAGGCGCAGGTCCCGGATATCCAGGGGAGCACTCCTCCGGGGAGGAAGGGAGGGGGGGGGGGCGCTGTCGCTGTGACTCCGGAAAACCCAGCTAGGGAGGTCTGGGAGAGTGCTGTTAGCTCACCCAGTGGAGAGCCCCGGAAGCTGAAGCATTTTGCGCTCCAGCGAGGACTAAAGTAGCGTAACAGAGCAACAAATTATCAAGCAACTTTCCGTGATTTTTGTTATTCGTTCTTCAACCGAAGGTTTCGTAACGGTAAAAACTTAACATCATGATTTTTTTAAAGATATTTTCGTTCCAAATTATATTGAACCGAGTTCAGTTTAGAATTATATAAACAGGCCCGTAGCTAGCCACTGACGGTTGGGGGTTGGTTCAGTGTACATTTTGGACCTTTAGGCTGTAATGAATGACGATGAACTGCTCGTGCAAGCAGGGGCAGTAGGAGGCAGACATTTTTTTAAAATCGACTATCGAAAGGTGAAAAGATAGTGAAATCTTTTGCTCATGCATCTATGCATCTGAACATCTATGCATGTATCGACGAAGCTAAAGCTGGCCGATAGAGGGGAGGGGCGCCGACGGCCTGGGGCGAGGGTCCCATTTGGGACCCTGGGAACTGGGCCAGTCCGCCTCTGGCTACAAAACCCTTTGGGCCCTTTTTTTTGGGCTCCTTTTTTGTGGGTCTTTCTATTGCTGTACCCCCCACCCCTCCCCTCCGCATTAGAATGTTGTACCAAGCAATACGCTCCCAACAATGACGCCGATTGTTTTCTAAGTAACATGGCTCCTTTTTGTGTGTCTAGAAATAATGTCGCATCCTTCCTTCTCCTCCTCCCTTCTCCGCATTAGTGTTGCAGCAAGTGATAAGCTCGCAACGTCGGTCGCGCATGCTGTGATTGTCAACTCTACCGTATTTGAAACATCGTTGGGATCTGTAGAAAATCGAGTAATAAATTCTATTCTATTCTATTTCAAACAATTCAACTCTGCTCTAAAAACCTGCATCTACGAAATAAATACGTCTTTCTATTGCGTAGTAGCCAATTGTTACGCGATTTGGAAGGCATTTTTCGAAACCCGTTGTCATCGTCGTACATTGTTATACTGGTTTTGCTCCTGCTGCAACTTTTGCTCTTTTTATCCTGTAGATAATTACAATGTCAGATATGTAAAATTCACCACCAGTTAGATTACTAGTTCGCTAAACTTTGCAAGGCGTTTCACAGTGAAAAAATTACATTTGAAAAATAGAGCTTTTGACCAGGGTGAATTTGTATTTGGGGTTTAGACTATCCTGTAAGTATAGTGAGATCCGCTCACAATAAAGGCTAAGATAAAAAGATTGTATAATGACCTCCTAAATTGCAATTTTTTTTAATTTCCTGTTGCGTCGTAAACCTTTACTCGCAAATGGGACATTAAAGAACCGACACATTAAAAGCGAGAAATGTATTTTTGTCTCACTACATACGAAATACTATAACTTGGCAATAATAACATTAATAATACAAATAACAATCAGAATAATTGTAAATCGTGAGCTATTTCTCCAATGCTTTTTTCTCACGCTTTAGTCGTCGAACCACATTATACCTAACTGATTCACTTCCAATTGGCGATAGAAGAACAATCACTAATTCACAAGTTATTACCGATTTCGTCGTGATGTTTTAGTGCCGGAACGGGTTAAGGGGGTGAGGAGGAAGTAGATGAAGAAGAAGAATTTGGCCGTAAGGCATTTTAAGGAGACAACAACAAAAAAATATATGTGGAAGGAGTGTTGGATAAAAATAATCGGTTCGATTATGCCACAGCGGCTTAGTCACAAAAATTACCTGCAGGCGCCATTAACTTTGAGAAGTTTCGTTCACATAAGCCAAGTAGCAAAAAAGCAAGGATAAAATTGAGTATTATTAAAATTTAATCATCTGATTCAAGAATGAAAAAAAAAAATTTTTTACATAAAAAAAAATGAATGAAAAAACTAAACTTGGGTAAATATTTTTCGTTTCGCATTTCCGTTAAATAAGCCTATAAGAGAAAAAAAATAATAAAATCAATGAGGAAATAATTATCGCTAAAAAAAAAACAGTACTCCTTACGAACTCTTCGTGTTGACAGTTCTGTTGCATTTACAATTTAAAACATTTAAAATTCTGTTTCAACTCAGCAGATCTAAAATTAGCACATTCTTCAAATTTCAGGCCGTTTTAGATTTATTTTCCTTTTTTACAATTTAACGTAACCTACACATTAGGGTGTATTTAAAAAAAAGCTGTTTTTTTGGGATTTTTAATAGCTTAGGGCGAAGAGCTTGGCAGGAATCCTTAACAGGATTTGTTTTGGAGAGATAATATAACATCCAAAAAGAGAAGATGTATTTTTTCCCTCCTTAGCAAACACAAGTTGAAAAACCGAAATCCAGTTTTAGTCCATTTGGGGGGGGGGGGGGGGGGGGGCGAAGGGTTAGTAGGTTTACGTGTATCTTAGTCTTTGTCTACAAGTCCACCGAACACGTATTATTTAACAATGGCGAAAACCAGTGGCATGCACAGGGGGGAGGGGGAGTCAGGGGGGCATTGCCCCTGTCCTTTTTGGAATAAATGCCCTTCGTGCCCTTTTTTGAAAAAAAATGTGTCTTTTCTTGGTTTTTTACTTTATAAATGGTGGTGCTGCAGTAAAAGGAAGGGCCTAAAGACGCAAAAAGGGCAAGAAGAAAGCCAGGAAAAGGTTAGACAGGGGCATAACAGGTCCCCAGGGAAAAAAAGGTCCCCAGGCTTACGAGCAAAAACAAAAAATGATCCCCAGATAAAAATTAGCTGAAATTGCCCTTTTACTAGAACTTGTCCCTGTCCTTTTGGAAGTCTGTGCACGGTAACGGGGAAACAGCAATTCTTCGTTAGTGCTGTTGTTGTCGTGCCGTTTATCATGTTTTCGTATTCACTGTTATAAGTAAAATTTGTTGTTCACTGTTGAATTAAAATTCTGTAACTCTGCCTTTAAAATAGCATGGAGATTGGTTGGTAACCTTCGGATTAACATTACGCCTAATTCTTAAACCAGTAAAAGGCACGTTCCACAGTTAATGTCGCTATCTGCAAAATTTCAGCTTTATTCAAAGCACGGAATAACTGATTTTTGTGAAATTAGCTATAGCCGCTGGTAATTAGGCAAATATCAACGTTATTCACACCTTTTTTCAACACAACGTTAAGGGGCTCTGCACACTTGGCTACCGTGGTGGCGCCAACATGGCCGCACCACCACATGGTTCCATTGCGTCTACGGAGTCCTGCACACTCGGCTTTGGCACCGCCTCAGGCCGCGCGACCGTAAATGTGATGGCTCGAGGAGGCGATTTTGGAAGCCACCAACTGGCAGCGCCACCACGAGATACCACTGTTTGCTATTGATGCTGCACATTGGGCGTTCTGGTGGCGCAGCCAGAACGTATTGACATGTGTTGTGAACTTAAAAAAAAACGATTGCTCCTGGTGGTCCTGGTGGGGCCACCCCACCATGGTGGTTATAGACTTGTTGATGAGCCACCACAGTGGCACCACCAAAATCGATTGGTGGTGCAGAGACCCTAAGACTTTTATGTTGTCAGGAAACCAAAGTCCCCTGATTAAACGAATTTTCAGTCTTTTCTGTCGCATTGTAATGTATCGTCAAGTGCCTGCAAACAGCCAAAATACCTTAGCCGTAAAAGACAGAAGTGTCTAGTGGTCGCCATAGGACGGAGGTTAATGTTTTCAATGAATCTTGGTGGGTGATGCCCTAGTGTGCCTCTTAATTTTTGATATTTTTTTTTATTGTGTTTGTTTAACTGTATCCCAACGTCTCAATGAGAAACTTGCATGGGTTACATCAAATAGAAAATGAATGATTACAATTAAAATCATTTTTTCAATTAGGAAAAAAATTAATGTGTTAAATAAAATGATAAAAAAATTTTAAAGCATACAACAAAATAATGAACACATGAAGATGAATCCTGTTAATTTAAAGGCGCATTTTCACCTTTTTAACTCCTAGATGCAGCACCGTAGAATCTTCGATCAATATAAAGCTGTCAATTAAAAACGTCACAACACTATTGGCAGCAGCCGCCGCGATTTTCATAACTAAAACGACATCACGTGACCCGCATTAGCTTATTGGATGACGGAGAATCTGGAACGTGGATGCTGTGTTTAGAATATGGGAAACGCAGTCGCAATGGTGAAGAGGCGCCTTTAAGTAAGCTGCTCATCTAGTGTCAAGAAATGGTACCAAATATGAAACAAGTTTAATTCTTTCTTAATATTCATCGTGGCGTTCTAGCTGGAAAACCGGAGAAACCGGTTAAATCCAGGGAATTTATCAAGTCTGAAAAATTCAGGGAAAAATCAGGGAATTTGATAAACATACACAGAAAGTCGGGGAATTTCAACATTGTCAGGAAAGTCTTTTTATCTTCAAAGAACAGCTAATTCGGATTTCACTTTTTGCACTAACACTTAACACTTGCACCTTATTTCTGTAAAAAAATCATATCCTTTTTGTAGTTTATTTATGATAAAGCAAAAATTTCTTAGGGTTAAATAATATGAGACGTTACGTGTTAAATGCGTTTATAGTTTTGTTCAGATTATGCTTTCCTGTTATCTTTATAATAATCTTGGAGGCTAGCTAAACGGAAGGCTAAAAGGAAAAACACTTCTCCCCTCCTTGCGCCCGCATTGAAAAATGCACTCAACCACTCTAACTGCATGGAAACAGGAGGCAGGCATGAGTGGTCGATCAACTCAACAAAGGTTCAATCTGACAAGTCGTCGGGCCGAACAATCACTTCTTCCCTCCTCGCGCCCGCATTGTAAATGCGTTCTCCCATTCTACCTGCATGCAAACAAGAGGCAGGCATGAGTGGTCGATCAATCTGACAAGACGTCGGGAAGAGTGCCGGAAAAATGTAATAATAATTCATTACCGGCTCCGTACATAGCACGGGCTTCCTCTATTTTACAAATATCGGCAGTACAATTATTGATTTAGCAAAACAATGTGATTCAGTTATAGCGATTTTAGTGAAATGTGAAAAAAAAAAAAATTATCAGTGCCAGTACTGCACCTTCCTTCGACCGAAAATAAATCAGGGAAAATGTCAGTATTGGTCTGGAAAACCGCGGGATAAATTAGGAATTTGATTATGAAGTTTGAACGCCACCCTGTTATTATAAGCAGTACCTTGGAATTTCAGTTTGTGCCTTTGTGTACGAAGAGCGCTTAAAAGATATTATTATTGAAAAATGCAAACTTATAAAATGCAAACTTGAAAAACTTGCAAACTTTCAAACTTGAAAAATGCAAACTTATAGTGTAAACCGCCGTATTTGTTTAAACGTATGTTGTTCGAAAGTTTTGGAATCCATTGTCCCAGAAAATACGCGACGTGCAGGAGTGAACTGGCAGTTTTTTGGTCCATAGATCCAAACGAATAAAATGCCCCCCAACGCCAAAACCAGACTAGATTGGTAGGGAAATAGGAAGCGTGTGGGGTTCAAAGACTCCATGAGTTTGTCACTGAAAAGGCTAAGATGTGCGGGATGGCAAGTACTTGAATTTACGGTTAAACCACATTTACCAACATGTAGCGTAACATAATTTCACACTTTCCGCACTTTTTTTGGGGGGGGGGGGAGTGGGATAATCTATTATAGGTGCCCTTATGGCCCTTATGGTCTCTGTAATGTGTGGTGCAGTGGCAACCCGGACCACTGCACTGTGACTGAGGTTGGCGCTAATGACCAAGCTGTCGACGCGCCATTAAGCCTCATCCCCCCCCCCCCTTATGGCCGTAGTGGTGCCCAAGATAAATCATAGGGATGGGTCGGTTTCAGTTTTTTGACTTCGGTTCCGGTTTCGGTTTTCATGACTACAAAACCGCGGTTTCGGTTTCGGTATCGGTTTTTGCCACCATCCACCCCAACCAGCTATTTCTAGTTTCTTTCTTGTAGCAGTAGTATTACTAGCTTCTAACTCACTCCTGCTTTCACTTTCAGCCGCGTTATAGATAGTATACGATTGGTCTAGCTGTGGCACCATTTTCCTCTACTATTTTCTTTTTAATAACTAGGAGCTTTGCAGTCATTTATACGTAGAAACTGATAATAATATTTTTTTTAATGAGAAAAACAAATAATTTTTTTATTTATCGAACGCCGTACGAAAAACCGACACAAAATCGGTTTCGGTTTCGGTTTACAGTAAAAATGAAGTTTTGGTTTCGGTTACCGACCCATTCCTAATGAATCAACTGAACTACGTCCCCCACCCCGCTTCCTATTTCAAGAAAATAATAAAATAAGTTTTCACGAATGTTGTATCGAAGCTTACAAAAAAAAAACCTTAATTAAGGTAATAAAGATAGGAGAATCATGTCTCTTTATTAAGCTTTTTCGCTATAACAAACTGGAAAAAAAACACTTTAAAATAACGAATTAAACCGAAATTTTAAAAAAAATCGATATTTTTCAATTTTCGTATTTTTCGGGCGCAAGACGTAAGTACGGCGAAGTGCCTATGCATGAATTATTTTTTCTTTAATTTCAGTTTTCCGTTATCTGATCATTAAAAAAAAAACGAATACTGGTTAACAAAACATCCAGAAATTCACGGTTGGCAGGAATTCGGTGAATACTCCCCCAAGGAAGGTGGTGCCCTAGGTCCTTCCTACGGCCCTGCCGTGAAGAGCTGAAAGGTTAAGGGATTGATAAGAATCAGTTTAAAATTTGTTTTGTATTGTATCGGGGAGAAACACACCGCGATATCACACGCACAAAGAAAAAAAAACAATAAATAAGTAAAAAAGAAAAAGCTATATTTTACTCCTCACTGGAATATTGGTTATGATTTCGTTTCTACTTAAAGGGATATTCCTCCCAGCGCCATTTTTCTCGATCCTCCCCATCAAGTATGGCCCCAAAGGTCTATTTACTTACCGTTAGTCTTTCCCTTGCTAAAAAACCGTTTTAAAATGTGGCGTCTAGAAGATTTTCTGTTGAATATTGTTAACTATATTTAAGAACGATCCGTCACTAAATGATGCATTGCGCGCGTGCAATAATCATGACGTTTCATCTCTGTGTGTACATCTACTAATTTTCTAATAATTACCATGAGATCTAAAATCTAATAGACTAACGCGATAAAAATTAAAATTAATTATTCCAATAGATCGCCGAAGCAAAATTATAAGACACTAGCCTAGAAAATTATAAATTATGATTTTAAAATACGAGAATCATTTCGGTTTGTGACGACACAATCGTTGACTTGATTCTGTCTCGTGTACTATTTACAAAGCCAACCGAGACAGCAGCTATGCGAGGAACGCACATACCACCCCAGCCGACCTTGGCATTGTAATTGCTCGGATGACGATCTGCGCGTAGCTATAATTTGGCACGCGGAATGTTATTAGGCAGGCAGGGTGTCCCTTTAACAGTAGCTTACGAAAGGTGCTGGTAAACCGTGGCTTAATTAAAAAAACAAAACACCTTGGTAGACCGGTTATTTGAGGTTAAAGAGGGGGAGGCCAGTTAGGGCTGTTGATGATAACAGGCTATGTGTAAAAACGTGTTTTAAAATAGACACATTTTAGACCCACCTAGTAAGCGTTTATAGTTGAAAAACACGTAAAAGCTTTTTACAAATAGCATGGTTGAAGAAGAAACCCTTCGAAACAGTAGCGTGTGTTGCATTGCAGACGTAGAATGCGTTTAAAATATAACCAAATCGCTGTAAATTATATAAAGGAAAGAGGAAAACAAGCTGAACAGCGAAAATCATATACTAGAAATAACGTGGTACAGAAAGCCACCTTTATGTACTTACGTTTCGTCGGAGTGGCGTGACCCGGAGTCGAACAGGCAACCCAATTCGTCCCCAGATCACTGACATAGCCACTTTATCACCATGGCCACTCATCCACTAGCATAAAGATGATTCACTAATTCCGTTATAAAATCACAGCAGTGACTAGGGCTCCATTCGATCGAGAATGCTTGCGGTAATGGAGAAGGAATACAAACAATGATCGCAAGCTTCTCGGTCGAATGGAGCCCTAGTCACTACTGTGACTTTATAACGGAGTCAGTGAGTCAGCTTTATGCCAGTGGAGGAACGGCCATAGTGAGAAAGGCGCTATGTCAGTGATCTCGGGTTGAATTGGGTTGCCAATTCGAATTCGGGGCATGCCACTCCGACAAAACGTAAGTGCATAAAGGTGGTTTACTGTACTACTTTATTTCTAGTGTATGTTTGACACCACTTTACAAACCCATGCTTCAAACACATGTTTGAAATAACACAGTAATATCTTAAAATGGTAGTATACGTTACTAGACATAATAAGCGTAAGCATTTGCGTTAAATACAGTTTTCTAAAAAGTGCATTGTAATAAAAAAAACCTACTGTTTTATTTTAAACACTATTGTCGCCACAGTGTTGTAAGCGTGTGTTTATAAAGTATTACATACTGAATACTAGTGTTTTATTTTAATCCTGCTTCTACGACATTATATTTTGTTAGGCTTCTTCTGAGAGTTCATGCTATTTTGTAAAACACCTTTATGTGGTGTTAAGCTAAAATCTTTTACAAACATTTTCTAAGTGTGTTTAAAATGTGGTTATAATAAAATACGTGTTTCTACGCTCATGTTACTGCAAAGACATCCGTTTTATGGTGAATGAAGTAATAACGCGGTTTTTTCGTAGTTAGCCAACCACGTCAAATTACACAAGACGCTTGAATTATATTGTGTGTATCATCAATTTAACATAATTACAACAGACAATCTACAGTTAAGAAATAAAAAGAAGATTTGTGAATTTTTGAAGAAGTGAGTAACAATGTTCTTTTTTTCTGTATGCATTTAAATAAATAGGCTATACTGTCAGGAAATATTTTGAAAACTTTTATTTATAAACTATAGTTGAGTTTCGTGGAAGATAAAATTTAGCAACGAATTCCGTACCGCCACCGAAATGTCGTCAAATCTTCCTATGTAAATTTTAATCTGGGCGATTTTCGAGCGACGAATTTTAGTATCTAGAGCGATTTTCGAACGCCAAATTTTAATTTTTAAGGCGATTTTCAGACGATGAATTTTAATCTTTGGGACGATTTTCTGG
>JAHWFP010203599.1:19570-33344 GCA_023313725.1 Lithobius niger
TGATGAATTTTAATCTTTCAGGCGATTTTCAGACGATGAATTTTAATTTTTAGGGCGATTTTTGGGTGAGAAATTGTAATCTTTAGGGCGATTTTAGGACTATGAATTGTAATCTTTAGGGTAATTTTAGGGCGATGAATTTTAATCTTTGGGGCAATGAATTGTTAATATTTAGGATGATTTTAGGGTGGTGAATTTTAAACTTTAGAGTGATTTTTGGATGATAAATTTTAAACTTCAGGGCGATAAATCAGCCTGACTCTGGCGTGTCACCATATAGAGTAGCAACACAACGCCACATTCGTTGTGGAGCTTGCATCTGGAGCCAGTCGTGTAGCTAGTTGCAAGGTGCAGCGGAGTTTAAAAAATAAACAATAGCGTCAAGCCAGTGCTGTGAGATCGGATTTTCCTAGACCTGAAAATAAGCTGATTTTTGTACTTGTTGGTAGTTACTCCAAGTTTTCCGGTTTACAATCTTAGTATATACGTTTCGCAGCAGAATGGATTGGGCAGTTACCAACCTGTGTCTGGTTGGCTTTACACATGCGAAACGACCAGAGGCGTACGGGGGAAGACACAAGGGGCACGTGCCCACCTCCCCCCTCCCCTCCCCTCTCCCTCCAAGTGAAAGTCTGGCGTCCCCCTGTCACGGGCCAAACTTGTTTTTAGTGATTTTTTGTATGAATGTCGAAATATTTAAAATTGTTATGTAGGCCCAAAATTTGTAATCAAAAAAATAAAAAATTGGTATTCACAAAATATGAGTTGTTTAAAATGTGCCCCCCCCCCCCCCTTAAAAAAAAAGTTGCTGAAAAAGCTGAAAAGTTGCTCCATGGGCCCACAAAAATGCTCTAAAAATTTGTGAAATTTCAGAGCTCCCGAGACCCTGCTGGGAGAGCTTACAGCGCTCCCCCAGACCCCTTCATACAGGGCGCCTCCCCACCCCCACAAAAAAATCCTGCGTACGCCACAGGAAATGACACAAAACGAGCTGAATAAAGAAAGTAACGTTGTCTAGTCCAATCCCTTAAACTGTGAATGGGGAAAGGAAGATTCCGTTTGCTGAAAATTGCAGAAGCTGCGAACAAATCTATAAAATCACGCATTTAAAAAAAAAACTATCAGTGCCCCTTGCAGCTAGCTAAACCACTTGTTCCAGATGCGACCTACGCATCGAAAATGGAGTTACTATATCTGCTGTGTGGACTAGCCTCAGGGATGCCTGCTCACACGTAGGGATGGATCGATTTTGGATTTTCAAGTTTCAGTTCAGTTTTTTTTTTTTTTGCCAAAACGTCGGTCGGATTACGGTTCGGTTTCGATTTTTTAGAAACCTTTAAAATGTTTCCTGCCCGTATGGGTAGTGGGTAGGCTTAGCAATTTAGCAAACGAAAAACAATTTAGGCCTATGGTACATGATAACTTATTTCTTTATCGTACGTTATTTCAAGTTATAAATGCTCACTAAAACTTCAATAAGCACAGTTACTTGTGTGCGTTTTGCAAAAAAAAAATAATAATAAATTAAGTATTCGTTTTGATGCACTTATTTCGTATTTCATTTGACCACTGACTGGAATCCGGCGTCGGCGAACCCGTAGTCTTAAGAAACATCTTCTTAACCGACCATAGAGATATTAATTAGGCCTAAGTCAAGGCCGAATGAAGTGCATTCAGTTTCCAAGCGTACGCAGTGACGACTGTACGAGCAAGGCCGGTTGAGATACATTTAGTCGCGCGAGCAACGCGAATGTTCTAAAGACTGACGAAACTGTTATTTTTAAGGGACAGACGGGTTTTTTGATAACCGAAAACCGCGGATAACCGAAATCGACCCATCTCTCACGCATATCGTACGTCAGTTTCAACAATGCACTTTTAGTAATTTTGGCCATTTGTGTGAAAGTTACGTAAACCCAATACGTGCGAGTCTGAAGCGCAGTTCGTTCATTACAGCCATTACATTTATTTCATCATGAGCAATCCTTCAAATCATTAATGGCGTCAAGGCCAGCCGGCAAGCGGAGAAAAACAAGGAAAAAATTAGTCCCATTTGCAAACGGGCAAATGACTTCCGCAAGTACGCAAAAGGTTTGTTTCCGTACCATTTGTTTTGTTTACGTCGTAGAATTATACATTTCTGCCACCTGTTACAATTTCAAAATACTCACTCGGCTGTGGTTACAAAATGTTGTCCTAATTTCAAAACAGCCTAAAGAGGGGACCGGGGGGGGGGGAGGGGGGAGAAAATGAGTCGTAATGGCGCGTCGATAGGTAGGTCATTAGCACCAACCTCAGTCACAGTGCAGTAGTCGGGCTCGCCACTACGCCACACATTACAGAGATGTTTTTACGAACCCCCAAATCTAGATCTCATCATACATCTGTACTAACTGACCTCCCCTAAAGATTAAATAAGCCCACTAAAAATTAATTAGGTGGTTTTCAGGAGCGCACGCATGGGTTTTCTTTGTTTTTCATGACATTGCCTAAAAAAAACTACCAATCGCGCACCAGCACTTTCACCAAACATTACCTGGAGCCGAAGACCACATGAACTCTTTGCTCCATTCACATGATCGCCTAGAAACGAACCCAAAAGATCGTGTTCAGGAGCACAACTAAAAACTTGGATCTAAAGAATGACTTTCATAAAATGTGTAACATTTGCACGCTGATCCTGGCATTAAAACATAGATATTGTACTCGACAACAAAATGTAAGCTACTGATTTCCTTTTGTCTGGTAAAAAAAAAACCATCGCCCGCATCTGAAAAATCACGAATAAAACGTAAAAAAAAAACACCGCCCGCTCGCATCAATTTTTTTTTTAGTACCACTCCCGAGAAACACTTAATTAATTGTTAGCAGCCTAACTACTAGGCATTTAATTCAGTGCTCAAGACCTCGAATACTCGGCCGAGCGAGAGACTCTGTAATACACCAGTTCATAATTTCCTGTATTCGCAGGGCAGAAACTTGTATGATTTTGCCAGGTTCTCGAAACGTGTTTTGCTAATCCACTCGTATGATTTCTAGCCAGTGGTCGACGTCGAATTTCTGTCCCCACTCGTAGAATATTTTTGAAGTAGAAATTTCATCTTTGAACTCGTTTCGTCATGAACCGAACCTCCCTTGTCATTCAATTTGAAACAAATTAGAACTAAATTGCGAACTCCATCGCGTCCAAAACAGAAAAATACACACACACACACACAGACACAAAATCCTAATTTAGTCGAGCATTAAAGGGGGATTGCCACCAAATGACAGCCTGCAGCCATCTACCGCTATCTAGTTCTATCTAGCCCTTACTGCAACTTAAGCGAAGGAACACAAACAAGCCACAACACGTGCTTCCTTAATTATTGAGTGTAAAGTTGGTGCGTCCACGCGCACCAGAGTGCAAGCGGTAAAGTTAAGCCTAACGACATCACGGGGGGGGGGGGGGATTGAGGCTTAATGGCGCGTCGACAACTTGGTCATTAGCGCCAACTTGGTCATCACGGGCGGTTTTTTCCCCCATTTATCGCCTTATTTTGAAACGCAGATTTTGAACCGCTAGATGAGTTCAAGGCCATCTAGTGACAATGATATCGTTCACCTTGACCGCTTGCTTCCTGATGCACGTGAACGCACCAACTTTACACTCAGTAATTAAGAGGCACGTAGCTTGTTTGTTGTGTAAAAAGAAATTTCTGTACGCATCCCTTCGCCTGTTGTAATCAATTGCTACATAGAACTAAATAATGGTAGACGGTGCTAGATGCTGCAACCTGTGATTCGGTGAACAGGCACCTTGAAAGCCTTGCTTGGTGTAAAATTCGAAGCAAAATAATGCTCGTATAGCGTAACTATCTCAACTTTGCAGCTGGCCAGTACTTTGAAGTAAAAAGGAGTCAAGTGAGCGAAGCGGCAAACCCAGCATACGAACCAGGAAACTTCCGAACACGAAAGGGCGGAACATGTCTTGAATAACTGCGCAAAATGTTTTAACACCAAAATGGTTAACACTTAATAGAACAAATATTATATGTTTTAACTTCTTGTGGCTTGAGTTCAAAAGCTTACCAGTCTGGAGATACGCTTTATAAAAAAATAAAAAAAACGGAGTTCGAAGGCTATCTAAACGTCGGAAAAAAAGGCATTTAATTATGTATTTAACGGTAAACTTAAAGCAGGAATCACACTGCCATCAGGTAATGTTTGGTGAAAGTGCTGATGCGTGATTGGTACTTTTTTTTAGACAATGTCATAAAAAAGGTTTCATGCGCTGAGAAAAAAAAAAACCACGCGTGCGCTCATGAGAACCACTTAATTAATTTTTAGTGGCCTAGGAAATGCGGTAATACATAAACAATTGAGTGTATCATAAACAACAACAAGAGTAAAGAACACATTACAACGACAATAATATTTTAAACATTGCTACAACATCGTTATCATTCCTCGCCATTTCCAAAATTTGCTTATGCTTGCACAAAGAAGCGGAATTGTAGTGGTGATCAAACGACCAGTATCTCCCAGTGAGCGAGAATTATAAATCCGATATGGCTCCCATTTCAGATTCCTCGAATCGAAAACAAACCATCGAATGCTGTCATGAAGAAATCACTTCAGCATTTTGGGCTGCAGTATAGCCATTGTTTTCTTGTCGTCACAAATTAACGCTATTATGCCGCGTGTTCCATACTTCGTACTACGAGCCACGAGGTGAGGATCTCCGTCCGCATACTTGCCATGGTTACCTAGTACAGACAACGAATTGAGTAAACAAAAGGCAAGAGTTAGCGAGCAGTAAAATTTACGTAAAGAATCGTCGTGTAAACACGTCACAAAGAACAATTTTGGTGGTTTCGTGTTTGTACGAATGCATTATGGGTGATTTAACCACCAAGAAATGCAGAAAGTAGCAAAATTTGTCAAACTCTTGATGGCACATAATAAATCCCAGTCACTGGGTCACCCAAGAATTTTAATTTTTTTTGGAGGGGGGGGGGGGGGGGGGGGACGGAGAAAATAAAATAAGATTTCAGAATTGGGTCCGTCTTCGGAACTTTTCAAATGAAATAAATGCTAGGTCTACTTTTACGAACTTTTACCATTAGCTTCAGTTTTTTGTACCCACCATCGACTTCCTCCCAGGATATCATACTGGCCCAGTGTTGCATAATCCCTCTATCTCACCTCAAGTATGGGTATACGTGAGATACACTGACAGCTTTACTTGCCTGTTGCTGCGCGACATTACTGGGCTACGTCGCGTTTCGCATAATCTCGGACGGTACAGTGTCTCGTTTTGCATAAACCACTCCCATGACTTCTCTTCTGCACTCTGCATTCCCCTTTCGTGTAAAAGTCCCTGTTCGTATAAGTGGGCAGTTTATCTGGTATTGCATGGAGTTAGTCACAACTAAACGTGGAGGAAAGAAAGTGGACATATAGTGGAAATTCAGACATATAGAATTTAAAAAAAATCTTAATTTAAAAAAAATCTTAATTTGAAAAAATCTTAATTGGAATAGATTGTTTTAAATCTGGGACACTTATTCACGCGGGACCGTTAAGGGGGGGGGGGCATTTTTGACATTTTTGTGGTGAATTAATGTTCCAAATTACGCTGCCGCGCTCCTCGCAACGGCTAACAGATAGCATCAGAGATGCCATTTTAACAGAGATGCCAACAAATCTTTATTTAATTTTTATAAAGTATTATACGAAACTGGATTATGCGAAACGGGCAAATGATTTCATATCATGCGAAACAGGATTGTACGAAACGGGAATATGCAATGCGCGATTATGCGAAACGGGATTATACGAAACACCATGTCACCCATTGCTGCTCCTTCTGTCGTAATCACGCCTCGACAGGTGGCGGTAGGGATCGGATTGATCGTAGCGCGTTGCGGTGTTTTAGACTTTGGTCCTATCCAATGATTGTTTGTTGCCTTTGCAGTCGTCATGACAAACCCCAGCTTCGCCCCAGTCAAGACTCTTCACAGACTGTTCGGCGGACAGGAGCGAAATTCGACCAAAGGCACTTTATTTTTTGTAAAAAGGGCACTATTTCGCCCTGGTTAAAAATTTTATTTGCGACCGACCATTCAAATTAGCGTATAACGAATCGAAAAGGCCTGCAGTCAGGCTATGGGTGGGCTATGGCTTGCCATCAAAGTGAACGGGCCCCATCACTAATCTGAAAAGCTGCCTGCAGAAAATTCAGAGATTAACGACTTTTGCAAAGAGTGCAGGCGCTATCGCCTCCCCCCCCCCCATCCCGTGTGGGCGTCCTTTATCCTAGTTATTAATATATATATATATATATATATATATATATATATATATATATATATATAAACTTATAAAATGATGAAACTTAAAGGCGCCTGTTCACCATTTCGATAGCGTTTCCCATATTTTAAACACAGCATCCACGTTCCAGATTCTCTGTCATCCAATAGGCTGATGTGGGTCGGCGTGATTTCGTTTTAGTTACGAAAATCGCGGCGCTGCTGCGAATAGTGTTGTTCCATTTTTATTTTACTGCTAATTTCTTTATATTGCTCGAAGTTTCTACGGTGCTGCATCGAGGAGTTGAAAAGATGAAAAGACACCTTTAAGTTGAATAATTTCACAAATTTGGAATAAATGCCAGCATCAACTAGCGTACGAATCTTAGTAACTCACTAACTGGAGTCGTTTGTATGTTGTATTGAGAATACTCTGTTATAAAGTAAAAGCCAGGAAAGTTCACAAATAAACATAAAAACTCGACGGTTCGGCCCACCTCAGAGCCATTATCAACACTAAAAGATAAAAAGAATTACAAATAGCACAAGAAAGCCATGAGTCAAGTTACAAGTAAAACTTCCATCTTAACGTCCATCATGGCTTTCTTGTGCTATTTGTAATTCTTTTTATCTTTTATTGTTGATAATGGCTCTGAGATGGGCCGAAACGTCGAGTTTTTATGTTTATTTGTGCAGTTTCCTGGCTTTGACTTCATAACATTCTACCAATTGCTTTTTAGTTGTAATTGACAATGCTCCACAGAATTAAGTTCTACTGTAAAAAGGCTCTGTTGTGGATTTCTTATTTACCAACGGTTTTGTGAACAGTTTGAGGGACGTAATTCTTGCGTACAAAATAAAGGGAAAATAAACAAACGAGAAGCAAATCCTCCAGCTAAATACTACGGGAGAATTTATCAATTTTTTTCTCAATGTTGTTGTTTTGATCACATCAAACTCTATTTCTGACATTTGTTGGCAAATAATTTCTGACAAGCTTTGTACTACACGGAAGGAATATTTGCTTATTTACTTAAGTTATAATCGTGAGTCTGTAAGGCAAACACAAACAAACAAACATTCGGATTCAAAACGAGCATCTGCGCATCTATATCCGGGGTTCAGTGGCATTTATTGCATCTTTCAAATAAATCTATGCTTACCTAATCGCGTAAAACCTGTTGCCATTGTAAAACGTTGATTTATTTTAGCATTTTGAAGAATAATAATTAAGCTGTCTTGCCTCCTCAGGGGCGGACTCGCCAGGAACAAATGGTTTAAGGACCAGCACATATACTACATTATGCATACATGGAAGCTGTACCCACGCAGGAATATCTGCGCGCTAGCACCCAAACACCCAAACACACACACACACACACACACATACACACATACACAGTCGATAACCCCCCCCCCCCCCCCGCGCGAACACACACGGCCAGAACAAACATAAACAAACAACCAATAACGCCGCTAGATGTTGGTAGCCATTTCCGTATCGTTCCTTCTGCATCACCGCTTCACTAAAAGAAATATATACTACAGTTTTTCCGCCACAAACTGCGTCAAACAGGCAGCAGATTGTCTGGCTCGCGTTACTCCCCCGCGTCGCAAGGAAGAGTCCAATTATGCATGTTGGCGATGGATTAAAAAACTATACCTTGTAAGACGGCTCTGAGCCGTGACGCCCATATCGCGTGACTGGGGAAGCCCAATCAGACGGCCAGGCTGCCACTCTTCTCGTTCGGCAGTGGCTAACTCATCATTGCGTCACGGCCCAGTTCCGTCGCGCGTGGTTATTAACAATCTAAAAAAAAGTTTGGTATGATTAAAGGTACACCCGGCCTGCCTTATAACATTGTGCCTGCCTTATTACAGCCACGCACTGATCGCCATCTGCGCATATAACACCACCAAGGTCAACTGAGATAGTAGACCCCCAAACAAAATTTGCCACACACAAAAAAAAAAAACCGAACCCGAAACTTGAAAATCCAAAATAGACCCATCCCTACGTGAGTGCAGGCTTCCCTGCAGGCTAGTCCAGATAGCAGAAGTAGTAACACCATATTCAAGAACTCAGCTACTATCTCAGTTAGCATTGTCCCTAATAGACGAACCTAGTGTCTTATAATTTTGCTTCGGCGATCTATTGGAATAATTCATTTTAATTTGACCCCATTAGTCTTTTAGATTTTTGATCTCGTGGTAATTATTACAAATTAGTACATGCACGCACAGAGATGAAACGTCATGGTTATTGCACGCACGCAAAGGATCATATACTAACTGACGCAGTAAATATCGTTAACAATTATTCAACAGAAAATCACCTAGACGCCACAGTTTAAAACGGATTTTTATCAAGGGATTGACTTACGGTTAGGAAATAGACTTTTGGGGCCAAACTTGATGTGGAGGATCGAGAAAAATGGCGCTGGGAGGAACGTCCTTTTAAGATACGTCTCTAAATGGATTAAAAATAAAATAAAATAAACACAAAAATCTTATGGTCTACTTGTTTCAAATAAGAAAAAACCTTATCAGCACCCCTTGACCATCATCAAGGCTCCAGCCCATGGCAGCCCCCCCCCGGGGGGGGGGGGGTTATTAACGCTGGTTCAGGCTCTCCTTTTCTGTCGTCTTGTCGCATAAGTACCGTAGACAGGATACGGACGTAAAATTCTCAACCAAGTCCGATCGCGATAAAGCTCCGTGGCATGGGGCATTTATCTATGTCGGCCGTGTTCTGAACGCACCACGTTGCGTATGAACCAGCGATTGAGGGGCGAAGGTAGTTTCAACGAGCGAGAGCGTTTTTCAAATTCGGCCTGGGATAGGCGTATAAAAAAAATACAACAGAATATCTTCTAGCTGCGATAGTTTTAAATAGCTTTGTAACAATCGGTGAATAAAATCTAGTAACTGTCTAGGGATTACCGGCAAAAAAATTTGCCCGTTCCTTGTTTGGGAGGTATGCCCCTTTAAATAACAAATAAATAAATAAAAATCTTCATAAGGTTTAGGATTGACACCTTTTTGGCGCTCGAACTGAAATTTTAAAATTGCGCGTCAATGCTAAAAAAAAAACCGTTTTCCTTCGCTTCCTCGTAAAGCCACTGACGTAAAAATGGACCTTTGAAACTTATGACGAAAATAACGTCACATATCCTCTCTAACGTTATCTTTTAAAATTATTCTTTCTTTTTTTTTTAATTGTGTCGTCACAACAAGCTCTCTGAAAGCGGAACTACACATAATCAAAAACACGACTTTAAAGCCTAACAAATCGTGCTCCGGAAGTGACGTAAAAGCTTTGGCGCCGTCTAGCTATCTATCGCCTTTGTATTGACGGGTAAGTTGGTTAAACAGCAAACGCGATCAAAACTGTCTAGCATCCCTCAAACCCAGAATCTAAGGCTTAAACGTGTCAAAACCCAAACCATTACTTATTAAAAAATGAAAAGCCAAATTACGTACGTTAGCTCGTTTAGGGTTACATTTAATTGTTTTCAATGTAACACCGATTTTACAACGGCTTCAGATTTTTAGTACCGCCATCTACCCAGCAGCTTACGTTCAGAAAAGACACTCGCTCGCAATGCGATGCGTGGGCGTTACCAGACGCTTGCCAGACGTGGGGCAACACCACACTCAGTCAGGCAAAAGGGCAACTGGTGCCCCCGCAAGTGGTATACTCTTCTAGGGGGGGGGGGGGTAAAAGGTTGCCCCCCCCCCCCCCCTCTTTCTCTTCCCGCACGCGATTTCTCAAGGCCAGCTATTTATAAACGGGGCTCCTAGCTTCATTTGGACATTCTTTTTATTTGGCTCAAGATCTTGTTTTGTCTTTTCCTTGGATTTGGTCCAGCGAACAAATTCCAAGCGATATGCGTAGGCTCCCGCATTTATTTATTTTCAAACTATTTTAAGAAGCAGCGCGTATTTTTTTTTAAACTTAAAAATAAGCAAAGACACTGGAACTTAAAAAGAAATGGGGCAGCAACGTTTTGTTGGTCGCTCAGAAACCTCATGTTTGAAACAAAAATCCATGAGATTACAGTATGATGAGTTAATGACGTAGATTAATTAATTTATCGGATAAATATCTGAAACAAAACCCACTAGGGTGAAAGAACCCACCAAGTTTCAGCCAATCAAAGTAGTGATATCAGAACAGAGATGGCTGCCACCAAGTTATTACATGTGTTACCAAGCGAATTCCACCGACTATTACTTCAGACTAGCCACATCGCTCGCTCCGTTGGCGTCGTCTCGCTTCGCTCGAGGAGGTTTACATGAACAAACTATGACATCATGAACAAACATCATGAGAATAAAAAAAAAATTTGACGTTATTTTTGCAGGTTTTTTCTAGTATTTGAGGGTCATCATATCAGGTTACAGCGATGAAAATAGGCCTAACCGAAGCACAGTTTAATTATCTTTGATTTGGTCCTACTCCCAACTTTGTAGGTGCCTTCTTTAAAGAGGAGTAGAGTTACGTTTTTACTGATGTAGATGTTAAATGAAAACCTTGACCATGAAAACTTGAATGAAACTTTTCTCCCTGTAATTCTGTACTAATTTCACCATGAATTTTAAAACTGTAACGTGTGTTATTGGTTCAAATGGACCAAACTGCATCATGTAACGTTCAATCAGTGTATTTAAAAATGATGATATTGAAAGAAAATTTTCTGCATTACCAAAAATTGGTATTCTGTCTTATTGATAATTGCGACTAGTGGTGGTGTTTTTATAATGTTAAAAGTGAATTTGTAATCACTTTAGGCACAATTTGAAAATTGCTTTACTACTGCTGCTAGGGGGGAGGGGGAGGAGGGGGGAGGAGGGAGGAAGAGTGGGAATACGATCATACATTGCGAATCGACACGCGCTTGGAGTAATCGCAGAACAAGAGATTTTTCATAAATAATTATTAAGTCAAAATCTGTACATAACGTAATTTGTAATGTACGTTCTCTGCAAAAGTAAAAATAGTCACTCGTTCGATAACTGGCTACTTGGAGTCGTGAATCAGAACGAGTGATGAAACATAAGACGAAACTATCTTCGCCACTACTCCGGACCACTCCTTCTTTATCTGCTCCTGGTATAACTAAATACTATCTAACACATTAACTTACAGATGCAGACCCTTTCATTACCAAACTATTCACTGATAAGCCTTTTCCCAAAGAATGGTCCATCGCTTTGCTCGTTCAATCTGCGCATCTCCATGCTTCAGAATGTTTGACAATTTTTCAGACGCAACAATTTTTTTAACTGCAGGCCTACTTTTTCCGTACGCTCAACCAGTTGAAGCCACCCGATTTTGCCATCTATCATTATGTCGTTTTGCTGAACATACTCTTCGAACATACGTATTTTCATCAATGTTAACTTGATCATTTTTACCCTCACGCGAAAAACTGCTGTGAACACTCCTTCGTGACGTCAGAGTTTGCTCAAACAATTACTTTTCAGGGAAAATGGTCGGAAAAAATATTTGTTCCAAAATAAAAGATTTAAAGCACAACTAAAACAACGACATATTTTGCTTTAGTTGTGTTTTAATATTTTCTTTTTGGGACAAACTTTCTTTCTAATAAATTCCTCGAATCAGACGTTAAATGTTCGAGCAAACACTGACGTCATAAAACATTGTTGAGAGCAGTTTTTCGCGTAATAGAAGGTAAAAAAAATCAAGGTAACATTGATGAAAACAGGCATATTAGAAGACCCATTTAATTGTATTTCGTTCGGCACTACTTTCACCTCCGTAGGGTACCTTACTTCCCGAGGAATGGGCGAACAAACACACACACGCGCACACACGTTGTACCCTTTTAATAATGTAAGATGATTCTAAATGTATACATATTTTTAATAAATAACATCAGGAACGCATAAAGAAACGAGGAATATTGTACAGCATTCAAGTTTTGTCTTCTTCTATAGTTTGTTCCACATTATATTTGCAGGAAACTGACTGCATGACGCCACGTTTCCTTGTACTACGACTGCAAAAACACTTAAATATCTTACTTGTAGATTCTTACGGTAACTGTGTAGTGTAGAATGTCCAAGTGTGGGATCCACATATTTTTTTTTAACTCGTATAGTGGAAGGAGTGGCATCATACAGTCTGTCTCCTGCAAACATAATCTGGAACAGACTATAGCGTGTGATCGGAAAAGCACTAAACTCGGCAATTTTTTGTACCACGGTAATGCATCCACCTTACTGATGTAACACGTAGTTTTGAGGGACTGAACAATTGATCATTGTCGGGAAAATCAGCTTTACTTTCTGTTATCCGCACCCAGAAGCGCACGCACATTGCAGCATTAGGGACACATGCAAACACCCCCCCCCCCCCTTTTGAAAATGGGTGATTTTTTAATAGTTAAAAAACCGTTAAAAAAGAGTCTGTTCGATTTTCGAAATTATGACTGAGAGGTGCAGTAGTTTTATGGTCAACGTGACACTAAAATTCAAACACAAACAGAAACCGATTTGTTAACAGTTTATACTACTCACACTTTTCCTATGCGTTAAAGCCCCCCCCCCCCCCATTCCTCCACCATTCTCCGGCAACTTTTGTCACGCCATAGAAGTACAACAAATATGAAAAACATCATCAACTCTATAGTAATTGTTTAAGCAGGTAGATACGAAAAGTAGGTTTGGCGGCAGAAGGTATATTTTTTAAACCAATTAATTGAAGATGGGGGGGGGGGGGGGATGATAAAAATAGTGCCTCTTTATTTTATTCTTTTCTCTTTACTCTTTCTTTTACTCTGTGCTTTTACTCTAAACGTTTTGGTTTTACTTTGTGACCGTTAGCTCTTTTTACTCTTTCCTTTTTTTTCTTTACTTTTTCCCTTTACGCTTTGTTCTTTACTTTACTTTTCCTTTACTCTTTAGCTTTACTGTAAACTTTACTGTTTACTTTTTGTCCCTTTGCTCTTTTTACTCTTTACATTTTTTCTCTCTTACTCCTTACCTTTACTCTTTCCTTTATTCTTTAGCTTTACTGTAAATTTTATTGTTTACTTTTTGTCCCTTTGTTCTTTTTACTCTTTACATTTTTTCTATTTTACTCTTTACCTTTATTCTGGCTTTACTGTAAACTTTACTGTTTACTTTTTGTCCCTTTGTTCTTTTTACTCTTTACATTTTTTCTCTTTTACTCTTTACCTTTATTCTTTGGCTTTACTGTAAACTTTACTGTTTACTTTTTGACCCTTTGTTCTTTTTACTCTTTCCTTTTTTTTTTACTTTTTCCCTTTACGCTTTGTTCTTTACTTTACTCTTTCCTTTACTCTTTGGCTTTACTGTGAACTTTACTGTTTACTTTTTTTCCCTTTGCTCTTTTTACTCTTTACATTTTTTCTCTCTTACTCTTTACCTTTACTCTTTCCTTTACTCTTTGGCTTTACTGTAAACTTTATTGTTTACTTTTTGTCCCTTTG
>JAHWFP010203601.1:5823-22115 GCA_023313725.1 Lithobius niger
AGTGATTCCTTGACTCTTGATTCAGTGATTAAGCTCTTATTGTTTGGCCATCTCTGCATCAAAAGTTTTAAGAAACGTGAAAACTAGTCTTACAGCCAGCTCCTGTCAAAATTCAGTGATTCCTTGACTCTTGATTCAGTGATTAAGCTCTTATTGTTTGGCCATCTCTGCATCAAAAGTTTTAAGAAACGTGAAAACTAGTCTTACAGCCAGCTCCTGTCAAAATTCAGTGATTCCTTGACTGTAATTTTACAAGCCCCCACGATTTTTTTTTATGAACAACGACGGAAGCGTTAAAAAGTCGCACCAAGCTGAAGATGTTTTTAAGTGCACTTTTGATGTTCTCCAGAAGAAAGCCGTAAAATAAAACATAAAAGCTAATACCCGAGACTTACGACATAACGTTCACTCTTCCGGTATTTTGTTGGTCCCTGTCAAGGTTTTGCGAAAACTTATTAACACTCAAGATAGAAAGAATTACGAATTTACGGACAAAGTTTATTGAATTTTGTGGAAATGGTCTACCGTAAAATGTGTCGTAAAAATAATATGCATCAATCAGTCATTTTTTCCCATTACTTACTAGCCTACAGCAAGTTAATTCAACCATTCTTATCAGTAAAGGAAATTAAAAATGAGGTAACTACCTTACCGTAGGAGTAATAAATAATTCTTGAGTTTTTTTTAAAGTACTTCATTAGTAATGAATGGTTAGACTTGCAAATTGGATTTACGCCAGACAGTATCTAGTGGCTGTAGTCAAGGGTTGCTAAGAAGAGCCTGGAAACAATACAATGTCATGGACGAACTTTGGCTACCACGAGTTGCGGTACCATAAAAAAATTAGCAATCAGTTTTTAACTAATGTTTTACTTGCATGTATAGTTTCTTTGTGGAGGCTTCCAGGCTTATTTTGGAGCAACCATTACCGTTAATAGGTTAAGTTAAAATGGACATTTTTGCTACTGTCTATGGAACATATTTATAAACTAGAGCTATTAGATGGAAACTTACCAACTATCCTAATGGAAATCCACGAAAAATGGGACCCCGACCAATCAGATTTTTGCGCATACTGGATTACTAGACTTAGTGGGTTTATTACTAGACTTGGAAACTGTGTTTACTAGCCTTGGAAGGTTTATTACTAGACTTCGAATCTGTCGTTCTCTTCAGATGATTTCTTACTAGACTTGGAAGGTTTATTACTAGACTTCGAATCTGTATTTCTCTCCAGGTGATTTCTTACTAGACTTAGAAAGTTTATTACTAGATGTCGAATCTGTCTTTCTCGCCAGATTATTTTTTACTAGACTTGGACAGTTTGTTACTAGACTTCGAATCTGTCTTTCTCTCCAGGTGATTTCTTATACTTCGAATCTGTCTTTCTCTCCACGTGATTTCTTACTAGAGCTAAAAGGTTTATTACTAGACTTCGAATCTGTTTTTCTGTCCAGGTGATTTCTTACTAGACCTAGAAGGTTTATTACCAGACTTCGAATCTGTCTTTCTCTCCAGGTGATTTCTTACTAGACTTGGAAGGTTTATTACTATCAGCGATCCCAAACCCGGACCCCTTTTCCGCACTTCCGGTCTCAAAGCACTGATATTTGAGTAAATAAATAAATACGCTTTTGTAGAACAAAGTCGAAACCATTCGCCCAGCGGCTTTGGCCTTTTTTTTTCAGGGAGAGGCAGGAAGTATATCACAGAAAATGATTCGCAGGGTTTTGTTTTCATCAGTGGTCTTATTGCTGCCGATCACTTTGCAACGTAGCAATGATAAGCGTCGTGCACCACAAGTTTAAAGTGATTGTGAGATTCTGATTGTTGCAGGCCACTTTGAGTGGCCTTTTCCTTTTCTAATATTGTTTTTTCGCTCGTCATCCAGAATTATTATTATGTAGATTTTTAATTACATTGTTTTCTCTCAAACTACATACAAAATATGCTCAACCTCCACGCAGATTTTTCGCCTTTTCTGAATCTCACAAAATCCATTATTTGTGAAACACCCAGCTAGTATAAAAGACTAGCCTCACCATCACTCGAAATGCCCTGATCTGCAAAAAAGTACAAACGGCTACCCAAACTGGGACTCGAACCCAGGACTTGCTATTTACTAATCGTTCTGTTATACATTATTAATGGTTTGTCCTTACACTTTCACTTCGCAATTCCTGAAGTTTTTACCGTGGATACCAAGAAAATTCATTAAAATTTTCGGATTTTACATTCGTCATGGCTTTGGTGAAAACAAAAGTGAAGCACTCGTTTACTCTGGCGATGCAATGTTTCCTTTTGCGGGGGGGTTGACCCTCCTGAATGTTTTTGGTGTCGGCGGCCGCTTACGGTCCGGCACTTCCTTGTTGATTGTTGCCATCTTGCTGGTTTTCGTCGTCGTTTCCATCTTCCGCATGACATTGTGCGTCAGTTGGGCGATAAGTCTGTCCTCCTGTCCGGTGTTTTTCAATTTTTGCAGGAGGTACAGATGTATGACAAGATTTAGATTAGGGGTTTGAATAATATCTCTGTAAAGTGTGGTGCAGTGGCAACCCGGACCACTGCACTGTGACTGAGGTTGGCGCTAATGACCAAGCTGTCGACGCGCCATTAAGCCTCATCTCCCCCCCCCTCCGATGCAATCCTTTACTGAGGAACGGAGTGTTTTTTCTTTTTTTTTAGCGACAGAATTGAAAACATTTAACTCGAAATTCCAACGTAACACGGTAGGACCTCGCTTATGTTTTTGTTTTATCAATGGTTGAATCATTTCTTTTGCTCGCCAACTCACTAAGTAGTCGCCAATGATATCAAAATAAAATCATTATTACGTTTTTGTACCTTACAGTCCTCTGGGTTTTGGTCACATGAGTTGAAGCACTCAATTTCTCTGGCGGGGCGATTCTTGGCCAGAGGAAAGGAGTGTTTTTTGGTGACGGATTTGGGAAATCTGGTTGGCCTCTCTTATGTTTGAACTTTACTTTTTATTTATTATTGGGTTATTCTTTTTGTTTCACTTCGTGACTCGTGAAGTATTCGCCAAAGATATAAAACACACTGATTGGTTTAGTGTACAGCTAATATCATATTTATAAACGGCCGTTCAGCCAGTTCCGGTTTTCTTGGCCCAATCATAACACCAGTAACACTTTTCACACATACTTATTAAATAAAAAAAACCCAAATACATCGTCTTTTTTAATACATTAACTGTCAATGTTATGAATGTTCCTTCAATAACTGGTCGCATAGGGAAACCAATGACAACGAGTGGTGAAATGGGCAGGGGGTTAATTATCTTGATCACTCCAGTGCTGAAGGGAGTTGCGTATAGACTTCAATAAAGTGAATTGGTTGGAAATAGGTTGATTTTGATATGAATGATCTGATGCATCTGCTGGACTAAATGGACTTGAATGAACTGTATAGTTGATTTTAATGAATGTAGAATTGACTTGATTGAGACTAGATGAATGAATTTGGAGTTAATTTCACCTAATTCATTGGAATTGAATTAGTTGATTGGGATTGATGTGAATTAAATTCGATAGACTTGAATGAAGTAACATTCATTGGATATTTACTTGCTGTAACTCAAGGCCTTTACCGAATTGGCTTGAAAGAATTGGAGTGGATCTGTATGACGAACGGATTTGAATTGGTGGGTTTATTGGATTGGAACTGACTGGATTGGAGCGTACTGCATTTGAATTGACTGGTGTTGAATGAAATTGACTCAATTTTGAACTGAAATGTGAGTGAACTGAAGGAATCGGAATTGGGTTACTGTAGAAAAATGAAACTATACTGATTTGAATGTATTTCACATTGTAATAAAACCCCACATGAATTGAATTAGCAAAGTCCAATGAATTGGTACGAATTGCGTTTGGCTCATGAATCAGAATGGGAAGTGAATTTGAACAGAATTGCTGCCCTACCTTGAACAGTATTGACTAGTTACTTACTCAGCAAAGCGACAATTGACTCAAATTCATTCCATAGGAATTGTGGTCATCCCTCAGAAAAACACACGCCCTTTAAAATTATTGGCCAAACATACACCCTAAAAACCACCTACCTTCTTATGCTAATTCCTGCTTTTTTCTTAGCAACCCTTCATGTTTTTATGCGGTAAACCAGGAACTGCGTAAAGACGAAGTCTCCAACCGAATTCTAACCCATGTTTCCCCCACTCATTCTGAATCACAACCCTGCGAAGCTAATTATCGAATGAGTGAGTGACCATTTTTACTTTTGCAGAATAATACCTTAGAAATTGCACCTAATAATGTTTACCTAATAAACTAGCGGAGTCGTTCGCTTCGCTAGCTCATTTCGCGTCGTCTCGCTACGCTCAAGGAAATTTCATTCTGCAACTCTTGTGCTGCTGTCAGACATTCCACGTCTAAACCGATTAAGCAAATGGTCAGAGTGCAGTACGCGTTTTTTGGAAGGCTTCACTTCATAAACAAATGGTAACCATAAATCAATCCAACATTTGCATCTTTCGAAGCAAAAAGATCAGGCAATTTATCAGAAAAGCGCTGTTTCTGATGACAAACGCTGATTTTCGTTCGCTTCGCTCACTCAATCAGCGCAAATATTTCCTCAGAAGCGTGACTGAATCAATGTAACAACCACCAAGAACCACACATCACTTGTAATTTGTGTTAGTATACACTTTGTATGGGTTTTCTTGTTTTACTTATTGTAAGAATATTGTTCTTTACGTCCTGCTCAGTACAGATTTTTCCATGGGCGTCTTATCACTTCACTTTCTGATGATCCCTCACTTGGAGACACATCTGCAGAAAGTCAGATGTAATCTACGAAGGTGAGAGATTATCTCTCTTTGCTCGTGGAAGTTTTCATGAACAAACTATGACCTCATGAACATATATGAAGAGGGTTAAAAAAAAAACTTTGACGTTATTTTTTCACGTTTTTTCGCATATTTTAGGGTGATAATATCAAGTTACAGCAATGAAAATAGGCCTTTACTGTGCGCAATTTAATTATCTTTCGTTTGGTCCTACTTCCATGATTGTAGGTGCTTCGGTTCCAGAGGAGTAGAGGTACAAACAAACACACAAACACTCACGCACATCATACGTCCTTAATGATGTAGATTTCGTGGGAAGAATATCGCTTGTGCTGGGTTCATTCCAATAATGTGTTAATTCTCAAGCAATGGCTTATAAACGACCCCGAAGTGAGGAAGGAGTTTTGTTTCTAACGTAAAAGCCGATTGGGGAAGAAATTGCGTGTCTTGTCTTCCAGCTCCACGCCATTTCTGCTTGCCAGGACATTATTGATTTTTATCACTGCTTTGGTATTAACTGACGTACTAACCTAATCAAAAGAAAGGGTGACGTCATTTTACGGCAGGCGAATCGATCAAGCTCAGTTCACATTGTGTAATTACGTCAGTTATGCATTTTTAGCGATTGTTTTCTTAGTATTTCTTAGGTACACATGCAGTGCGACTGTCCATGCTTTAAATAACATATTCCATCCCTCGTAACAAGGGCGTCTGGGAGAGAACCTGTGGGTTTAGTTTCCAGCCCCCATAGCAGTTAATTCAACCACGTTAGACTCTTATTTTGGAAGCGGCTTCAACTTTTTGGCATGAGCATCAACTGGCCTTGAGCTGGGAGCAGAGAAGATGCCATCTCATTCCTCACTTCGGTGTCGTTTAATGCTGTTGCATGCAGAGCTATCGCGTGCCTAGACTAATTCGAACACGAATATTTATCTACATCATTAAGGACGTATGATGTGCGTGTGTGTTTGTACGTCTACTCCTCTGGAACCAATGCACCTACAAAGATGGGAGTAGGGCCAAACGAAAGATAAATAAATTGCGATCAGTATAGGCCTATTTTCATCGCTGTAACTTGATATTATGACCCTCAAAAACGCGAAAACCCCTAAAAAATTAGCGTCAAAGTTTTTTTTTTAAACCCTCATGATGTTTGTTCATGACGTCATAGTTTCTTCTTGAAACCATCCTCGAGCAAAGATAGGTGATCTGGAAAAGGATGCAGGGGAAAAATAACCTAAAAGGACGTTGTTTTTTGCACTACACCACATATGCATCTTAAAATAATGTGTATCAACAGACTTGATGCATGGAAAAAACAGACTCATAAACCTGGTTTTAAAAGTGCATCATTTTCTTGAATTCTGAAACACGGAAACATTCGTGTTTCTGAAGCACGACAGTGCGTGGATTGAGAGAGCAAAGCGATCGATTTCCACGTAAACTAAACCTTTTCAATGTGTGTCTCGCTTTGCTCTCGCAGTATTTGATCTCTCGCGTTCGAAGGAGATTACATCTGACCTTTTGCACATGTTTCTCCTAGTGAGGGATCATCAGAAAGTAAAGTGATAAGACGCCCATGGGAAAATCTGTACTGAGCAGGACGTAAAGAACACTATTCTTAAAATTAGTAAAACAAAAAAACCCATTTAAAGTGTATACTAGTACAAATTACGAGTGATGTGTGGTTCTTGGTGGTTACATTGATTCAGTCACGGTTCTGAGGAAATGTTTGCGCTGATTGAGTGAGCGAAGCGAACGAAAATCAGCGTTTGTCATCAGAACAGCGCTTTTCTGATAAATTGCTTGATCTTTTTGCTTGCCTCCTTGGACGTAAAAAAATAATATTGAACTTCTCTCGAGATAATCGATGTCACATACTTATACTCTTATAATTTGTTTGATCGTTTTTTTATGTGGAAGGTCTGTCTGTATCACAAGTGTTGCAGCAACAAATCTCCTGGAGCGTAGCGAGACAAAGCAGAATGAGCGATCGAAGCGAGCGACTCCGCTAGTTGAATTAATTTATTAGATGAAAACTTAACGAAGTATTTTCAACGTGGGATATCCCAAAAAATAGTTACTACCTGGCTTTCCACAAACGGCATGGAGTCGAGATGTAAACATGGACACTCTGTTAATGGCATAATTTTTTTTGAGTATGACTGAACTTATAATATCATTACTTCGCCAGGGTATTAAGTCTGTCTCTGTACGTACTGTCAAGATTAACTTGTTAGTCGTCGTCAGTGAAAGCACAAAACACACCATTCTGTTTGCGTTGCGTTCAAGATTGCGTAGGAGGGTATTAAATTTCGCTACCGTTACGGAGATATGTCGTCGTCTCAAGCCCTTTAACAGACAGAAGAAATTCTTAAGCGATGCCATGCGTTACAGCGCGTCAACAACTTCAAAATCCCTCAAGTCGTAAGTAGCTGAAGTTGAGTCTGTTTATCGGTGTTTATTTCTTTGGCGTACCATCCCGATTCACGTCGCACCAGAATTTAGCCAGTGTGGTCAAGGCTTAAGCCTCTTAACCGCTCACGAATCGAACAAGCAACGACGCATGGTGGGGGGGGGGGGCCCCCACTTCGTACGTCTCTGAATCAGGCGAGGGTAACAAATTCAAAAGGGATTTTTAACAATAGCCTCTCAAAACGTTTGCAAAATCTTACGTGAATTTTATATATGCTTCATCGAGTGTCGTTATTGTGTTTCTCTGTCTCCTGCTGGGTGTTCAAAACGTTTCTGTCGTTATTGTGTCTCTGTAATTTAAAAATTGGCTAAATTGATGGTCATCAAGTCAATTCCTCCCAAGGATATTTACAATTTCGGCAATACCCAAGTGTAGTCGAAAGCAATGCGTACCCTGAAGGTCAAGGATACATTCCACCGCCAGACCGAGAGCCAGAAGCTCTGCAGAAAACACGGAATAGCCTGATGGAAGGTGATGGGAAACAGTCCCTTCCTTGAATTCATAACCTGTAATTGTCCAACAAATATGGAATTGAGTCAATTGTCCGGAATTGTCCAGAATTGACTTGCGCTTACCACTGTAAGACTTGCGGCATGTTTGCACCTACGTCCGACGTGTTATGCATTTATAAAGTCCTGGTTAAACCTTTCACTCGAAGTATTTAAATTTCTTTTACGATCAAAGGAGTGTCAAGACTCGTATAATCAGCTGTAACCTTTGTGACACCTAAGGATTACTTTTTTATTTTTTGTTTCTACACTTTTGCGGCAGACACGCCATTTCCATCTCCTCCTGCAAGCAACAAGAGTTCACCCTTGCCATGCGTGATAACAGGTTTAGCTTTCTGCAAGATTACCGGGTCTGTCGCCCAGACAACGTCCAAGATTTCATTTTATTTTTAGTTTCACTTCCTTCTTTTGTGAATTTGGTTTGAGCGTAGAACGCGTATACGCAAACAAAGGCTAATTTGCATCTCTTAAGAGTCTTTGAACGTCAGAAACAAGAATATTATGTGACGAGGTTCGGGCGAAAAGTGGAGAAGTCGAGCTTTCTTAAGAAGAGATGAAAAGAAATGAAACAAATATAGAGCCGGATGGAGCTAAAACGAGTTTGGATATTTTTCAACAACTCTTTTTGCACCCACAATGTCAACCAGAAAAAAAACCCAATGCGTATCGTGAACCTTGTGACCTATTTCCGGTGACCCCAACCTGCGTGAGCAAGCACACCTCAATGGTTCGAGTGGTAGGCTACTAGCCAACTGAACGCTAGATCGAATCCCACGACCGACTAAAGTTTTATGGGACTTAAAAATTGGTTAAAAGTCGTCTGATGGTGCCAAAAAATGTATGCATCTCATATTAAATCATCTTGAGTCATACATCAACTTTTAACCCAAACTGACAATTTATATGAGATAGGTAAAAAAAAGGATGGGATGGTTTATAAATTATTTTTTCTTTTCTTCAAAATCTTGAAAAATGGTGTATGTATCATCAGTAGGGTGATTAACGGAAAGGTGACGACTAAAAAAAATCCTAAAAAATGAAAGGAGACGAGTGTGTAGGTATGAGATTATTCTTTCTTTGTTTAGGCGTCAAAGTTTTGAAAGTTAGGCTGCAGTGTTAATTTATTTACGTATATACTGGATGAATACAGCAGTAAGGTTTCACGTGGAGTAAACAATATAGCAGCACTGCACTATCTGAAACCTTGCAGGAAAGTTTATTTGTGTTTCTTTGCTGTTTTGATTTCGGATCAGTTACCTTGCCGAACATATAACGAATTCGTGTTCTTTTTTTTCTAATTCGTGATAATTTGACATATCAAGTTGGTCTTCTGTACTCCTGGTCGTAATGTTCATTTACATGGGATAGTTAAAAAAATCTATGGTTTGAAAATTGTACACTTTTCATATTAAATCATCTAATTAGAAGTCTAGTATGGGGAGAGGGGAACTCGGGGATACGAACGAGGAAACCTCCGATCAGCGTAGGAGCCGAATTAATGTACGAAATAGGCCAGAATAGATTGCGTAGGCATCGAAAAAGAGGGGTACGCTCTCACACTACCCTGGCATGCAATGACTAGTAGGGATTTTGCCAGGATCCCCTTAACGGAAACCAACCAGCTTACCTTCTTCGGAGTTAGGCTGATCTTTGTCACTGCTCAAACACGATGGCCACTAGATTAAAAGATTTAGGTCACACTATAAAATTTAAATAAATAAATAAATAAATAAAAGTTCTGAGTTAACTAATTTCTTTCAAATACAAAAGTGTTAATAGAACTTTTACCAACAATTATTTTTTTTTTTTTGTACAGTTGAGTTTAAATCGCTACAAACAAATTACCAATAGAAAAACGTCTGGGAATCGTGTGAAAAGTTCAGCAAAGCAGAGTCTTAAGGCATGTAGCTGAATACCAACAAATTCATTACACGGCGTCACAAATTCGATGAATAGCCACTGAGTAGATCCACAAATTACAGCTGATGAAGACAGAGAGAAAATAAAACCAGCAGTTGCAGCAGAATACAACAAAGAGTGAATCAAGCATTAGAGCAGTGACACGACGGAGTATTATTATATATAATTCTACGCTGGAGCCTTAAAGGGTTAGCTGCAAGGGGCACTGCAGAGAGAAACAGAAGGGCGCCACACTGAAGATGATGCTGTGAAGAGTGATTTCTTAGACCTAAAACGCGCGATTTTTGTTGTTGGAGAAAACAACGTTATTTTAAGCCTAAGAAATCCGCTCTTCCGTTGTTTTTCCCTCCATTTTTATGTAGTGCACCTTGTAGTTATGCCCTCCAAAACCCATACTGGTGCCAATATGGCGGCAAATGTCACTGCTCTATTGTGATTTAAGAACCGAGGAGAATAAACATAGAAGTTGTAGCTGAAAAGCCACAGAGAATAAACACATCAGTTACATTTGAAGGGACACAGAAAATGAATTAGGGCTCGTTTATGCAAAGACAAATTTCTCGCTTACTAGCTCTCACTTGGTTAATACTAAATCTGCTGGTTGTTTCTTGCCTTTATCGAAGAATGTGGCTTTCAAGTTGTCTATACGTAGTAACCATGGCAACAACGCGGACGCAAATCTGCTCCTCGTGCCTCGCGACACGACGTACGAAGCGTGCAACATGACAGCGTCGATTTATGACAACTAGAAAACAATTTTTACTGCTGTACAAGACGACGGACAGAATTCTGAATGCCGGCATTCGGTGATTTGTCTTCGATTCGACAACCCCGGAATGGACGCCATGTTGGGTTTTGAATTCTCGCTGCGAGTAGCTATTTATTCTGCCGCCGTTTGATCACTGCTACAAGCTGGTTTTTTTTTCAGCGAGAACAGCGAATTTTGGAAGCAGCTTGAAATGGCAACAATGTTGTACCAATGTTTAAAATGACTGTTGCACTTTGTTCTTTATCCGTTTTCTAATTTATAATACATTTAATTTGTTGCCTAGTACCGCATTAATTTAACAGTAACGGGAAATTAATCGTAAATAAATAACGGTTGCCTACCAAATAGCTTTCGGCCAGTGAGAAGGTTTCGTTGCCTAAACGCACCCTTAAACAGTTGTGGGTTATGAACCATAGAGATTTACTCCAACACCTGAGGCAAAAGAGCCAAGCGGCAACGTAAATATGTTTGCATCTGTATTTATTTAACTCTTGTTTTTTTTATTTATTTATTTATTTAACTCAGCCTAAAGTTACAAAAGAAAAACTGCATAAATGCAGCTACTACCTTGGAAGCAAATTTTACAATAACACACCCAACTACATAAAATATATTACTGAAATTCATCGTTTCCAGAAATATCTGTTTCGGTGGCTACTGGGTATCAGTACTGTGGCCCTTGAAAATTTATTTAAAGTTATAAGCTGAAAAATACTTTTAGCACTTTTTGTTATCTTGATTCTCTTTGATTATTTGTAGCATGTTTATTTATTTATACTGTTGTGGTTATTTTTTCTACAATGCACCTTAACTTTACATTTATTATTAATGATTGTAATAACTGCATTTGCTAATAATAGTAACTTTGCAGTCACTATTATTAAAAATAGTAATTTAAAATAGTGTTAAAATAGTAATACAAATAGTAATAAAAATTATAGTAAAAATAGCTAATAAAAATTTTTACATTTGCTTATAACAGTGGTAATAATTTTTTACTGCCAAATTATTAAAAAAAATTTTTTTGTCTAGGATGCACCCAAACTCTGCAATTGTTTCATTGTTGACATTTGTAATTCTTGTATTTTTAAGTTAATTTTTTTTATGGTAGCCAACACACCACACGCGAGCATTAGCTCTTGTGGGGTGAAGGCACATACGGAGTTTTGTACCGATTTGCCTGATTCAATAAACCAATATTCTTCGTCTTCTTCTTTTTCTTTAGCCCTCTACTTTCCTTCCTGTTTGTCGTGAAAAGAGACAACTAAAAAAAAAAAAAAAATTATACCGCAAGAGAACTTTATAGCTTTTGTTATAAGTTTGAAGACGCCGTTTTAGCAAACTAAAAGATTCTTTCATTTTCATCTGTTAAGTTTGAATAACAACATTTCAAATCAATATCCCTGAAAACAGCGTTTATCCATCAGATTCCGCCCTAGAGGGCATAACGGAAAGAATTCAAGAGTTTTAAGTGCACGTTTACAATAGATTTGGTTTGGTGGGTCAGCCGTAGTTTCTCGGCTGCCGACTTCTTTAAGGTCAGCAAAATATTGTTTGACAAGCTGCTATTTCCTTTCTCTTGTCTGGGTGCGTGCGTGTTCCTTGCTTAGAACCTCTCAGAAGACATTGAACAGAAAATTGGGGTGGTTACTGCGAAGAAAAGGTCATTTATAAAAATTGCTTCATTTCCCACAGCAGTGGTGTAACGTTGGCCTCGTAAGCCCTGTTCGATTGGGTGTTTGTCCCTTGCTCCCATCTGTCCACAACCTATCCGTGCAAAGGTTCGCGGTACAAAACATTGCAAACCTGATTTCTTAGTTGAGGACATTGCTGCTTTTCTCCGTAATAAATATTTTTGGAGCATTATGTCATCTTAATGAATTTCTCGCAGAGATGAATTGACTCACTTTTGAACTTTACTGGACGTTTTTTCAAGGAGAAATACGTCTAGTAAGGGTAGGGGGGGGGGGACCCGGGATTCGAACCGGGAAATATTATATCTCTTGCAGGGACGCGAGATAATGTCCAGGCAATGAGAGGATAGACCCCCTATACCCTTACGGAGGTTGTTAATCTCTCAAATTACCGTTGTCAGTTACTGACTGGCAAGGAATATGCCAGGGTTCTTTTTCCGGTTACCATCCAGAAGAAATACTTCAGACGACTACTATGTCGCCACCACAGATTAAAGAACTCTCTCCGCTTACAGATACGACACTGGCGCGCTAAATGGTACCTCGTTTTCTTTTCTGCTGGGTCATACTTCGCACTTGATTCGCCAGCAGGCGCAGCGAGCGCCCGCGAGGACGCGGTATAATTAGAACGACGCACGCAGAAAATACGCACGCATGCGCTGTAGTTTTCATAACGCTACCGTAGCGGAAGTAGGTTTAGATCGTTTTTGCGTTTCAGTTTCGCTATCTGCTAGTGACATCTGGCGAATAAAGTGCGAGAACATGAGTCGTCGCGCCGACGCGTTGCTGAAACGAGGCCCCGTTTTTGAAGCGCTGGCTGAGGTACGAGTGTCGTATCTGTGAGAGGGAGTTATTTTATCTGTGGTCGCCACCGTTTTTTTTAAATCTTTAAATGAGCATTTTTTTTGTTTATTGATCGGATGGCAGATGACCAGCGCGTTACACTACCTGTTTACCCATTCATTTATCGTTCTGCCTCATCTAAATTAGCTTGACACTGCAATTCACAAAGAAAGACTACGTTTTTTTTACCCATTTCAATGAAAGTATTCTTCTCTCTTATACATGGTGTCCCAAAAGTCCCAGTCAAGCCTCACAACTTTTGAAAGGTTTGAAAGAAGATAGTGAAACCGAGGCAATGTACGTTTGGTCAAAGGATCTCCCTTGTGTACAACGGGCATTTCGCCTGCACCCCTCCCCCCCTCCAGGTGGGCCCCAGGGGCCCAACTCAGAAATGTCCAATGGAATGGGAGTATAGAAGAATACCTTATTTGAATGGTCTTCATTAGCCGAGTAAAGTGCCGCAACGATAGCTTGGATATACGATGAGACCATCCAAAATGGCGGCCGGTCAAACATTAGGATTTTCTTCTGCATCCCTGTGTTGTGTTACTCAGGCTAAAGACGTCGTAAAGGGATGTAGGTGACAGCAAAATGCTTCGTTCAATTTTGTTGGGTTACACCCACAACGTCTTCAGCGGTTTGAAACCCAGAGTGAGGGCTTCAGCCCCCCCCCCCCCCGCCAACCCTTTCGGGCCCTCTTGTCGCTTAGCAACCACCACGTGAATTGGTGAAACTAAACGTAAAACTCGGACGTTGAACATTATCCATTAGTTCGGTCAGATTATATTTCAAAAGGACCCAGGGAGGGGGAATACTGAGACCTAAATAAATACGGATGCAAACCTATTTACGTTGCCTTTTGGACTTAAATGTCAGACTGATTGAGTGGGGAATCGAACCCACGACCTTTGAAACCAAAAGCCAGAGTCCTAACACTCAGCCATACTCAACATGGCCATGTCAGTATGGCTGAGCGGTAGGACTCCGGCCTTTAGTTTCTAAGGTCGTGGCTTCGATTCACCACTCAGGCAGTATGACATTTAAGTCCAAAAGGCAACGTAATAGGTTTGTATCCGTATTTATTTAACACTTTTCGAGCCCAATTGGCTTTCTGTCCCGTTTATATACGGAGACCTACATTCTGGGTATCAATCCGCAAAAGACTTTGTGGGTACAATCCAACCAAATTCTACAAAGCATTTTGCTGTCACCTACGCGTCCCTTTACAAAGTCTTTAGCCTGTGTAACACACAGGGATGCAGAGGAAAATCCTAATGTTTGACCGGCCGCCATTTTGGTCGGTTCGTCATATCGAAGCTATCATTGCGGCACTTGACTCGCCAAATGACGACCTTTCAAATAAGGTATTTATCCACCCCAATTACATTGGAAATTTGAGTTGGGGCCCCTGGGGCCCTCCTGGGGGGGGGGGGGGAGATTGACAGGCGAAATGGTAAATGGTGCGCAAGGTAAATCCTTTAACCAAACCTACAATGCCTGGGCTTCACTGTCTTCCTTCCAACCCTTCAAAAGTTGTGAGGCTGGACTGGGACTTTTGGGACACCCAGTATTTACTTCAACCAATCATACTGGGGCCATTAAGCCTCCGTCCCACTCCCAACTGAAAAAGTCTAAAAAACTCAATGGGCATTAACAGGTTAAACATCTATTTATTTTTCAGCCTTTACATTATTTTGTGTTTGGTCACAATAAAAAAGGGGTTATTTGCATAAAAAAGTTGGAGATCCACGACTCGTGGCAATCAGGTGGCCGCCGTTTTGGAAGTACAAGATGGCGGCTCCCTGAGTGCTACAAGTCGTGGGTCTCCCACTTTTTTAATGTAATAATCATCCATGTTTTATTGTGATCAAAGCATAAAATAATGTAAAGTGCCGAAAATTAAAAAATTTGCGGTTTGCGGATCTGTTCGAACCCCTGGAAAAGGAACCTTGGCAAAGTCCCCGCCAGGACTGCCGGCCAGGGTAGCGTGAGAGGCTACCATGCTCCTTCAGCGGCTATGGGAACTATTCTGGCCAATTATGGACAATCTTTCGGCCCCTACGATGATCGGAGGTGTTGGGAAGGTGCCCCGGGTTGGCACCTTCCTTTACCAGATATTTCTTCTTCTCTAAAAGTCTGGTAATGTTCCAAATTGAGCCGGTTCAGCCATACAAGCATGAAAATTGCTTCGGCTGACTTAAGGCTCAAAGAAATTAATTAAAAAAAAAAAAAGCTTCATCCTTTCCCCACCAGCACTCACTATTTCTATACTGTTGTCTGAATTTATACTTAACGCTTTACAGTCAAACGTCCAATATATTTAATGTCATAAAAACTAAGTCCCAGTGCACAACACGATTCCTGTTAGGGGTCCCGGGAACTCGAGCAAACCGAGCGGTTACAGCCCAGTGGTTCCAAACCAAGCGAATGCATGTTCGAATTCCCGCGTCTGCAGTACAATTTACACGGAAATAATTGGCAAAAGACGAACTTTACACTATAATAGGAGATGCTCGGCATTGCTCGCATGTGGGTAAGGGTCGCACGAAAAAAAAAGAAGAAACAATTTTTTTTTAATAGGATTGAAAACAGTAATTAAAGTGGAAAACAGGGTTTCCAAAATCAAACAATGCATGATTAAGAACAAATTAATAAGAAAAAAAAGTGGAAAAAATGTACAGAGAACTAGTAAGAAATGTAACCGAAGAAGAAAAGTTGTCAGTATTAACTCGTGATGCTAAACAGCATTGCTCCTCGGGTTTTGATCTAATAAACACTTAAACAAATGTCTCTTGAAAGATTTCAGTCCCAGTAATAGGTTTAATTTCGGTAGGCAATGAATTAAAAAATTTACTACCCAGATGGTGATTACAAATGTGGAGTCTTTCCTTATCAACTTTTGGTTGGACGACGTACAAACAGGACGACATAATATTATGATAAAATGAGAACAACTCGAATACTACAGAACTATAGAACAATTCTCTAACTTCCTGGTTTGGAAAGTTACTGGTGTTTGTAAATATCTTCCCTTTCCGGTACAAAGCTAAATTGCTATTAACCCTCTGATGAAATCTAGCCATCCAAATAAAGAAAGAAATCACAAGGTAGGGGGTAAATGAAGCAAGCAGTCTGCATTAAAGACTGGCCTTGTGAGGATACACAATACACTAGTCTGAGAAAGAAAGAAAAGACAACTGCCCCGACTGGGACTCGAACCCAGGACATCCCGTTTACTAGCCGGGCGCTCTGC
>JAHWFP010203602.1:15538-54731 GCA_023313725.1 Lithobius niger
ATTATTTTATTGGCCACATTCCATTCGCACTAGCGTATAGAAAGCCAGGAACACTACAACGAAAGAGAAAAATGTTTATATATTTCGACATCGAGGAATTTTGGGCGATGTCATCCTCAGTGAACAAGTTCATGTTGTCTACGTTTTCATAGTCTTAGTTTCACTAAATCCACTATATTTTAAGTCGAATTAAAAAGTAACTATAATACCTTACATGATGATGTCCTGAACCTGAAGTGCAAACGGCATTCAAAATAACCATTCTGAGGGGGCGAAGGCATTCGAAATAACAATTCTGATCGATCAATCCAGGATTTCTTTATTTCTCGTCAAGCATCCACCTCTCTCCCTTTCTCTGTCAGTTTCTATCTCTTTATCTCATTCGTTATATCTCATTCTGGCTCTCCCTTTCTCTTTGTCTCTCCTCTGCTTCTCTGCCTATCTCTCTCTCCCTCTCCTTTCTTCCTCTCTATCTCGTTCCGTCTGTCTGACTTCAGTCTCTCCTCTGTCTCTCTCGCTTTCTCCCATTCTTCATCTTTGTTTCTCGCTCTCTTTCTGTGTCTACCTCTTTTCTGTTTCTCATCTGGCTCTCTTTGTCGTTCTCTCTCTCTTTCTCTTTTCCTCTACATCTTTGTCTCTTCCTCTTTCTCGTTCTATCTCTCCCTTGTCTCTCCCACTCTCCATCTTTGTCTCTCACTGTGTTTCGGTCTCTATCTCTCTTCTGTTTGTACTCTGGCTCTCTCTGTAGTTCTCTCTCTCCTTCTCTCCGTTTTTTTCTCTTCCCCTCTTTCTCTCTCTCTGTCCGACTTCTATTTCTCCTCCGTCTCTCTGTCTCGCTCTCTTTCTGTCTTTATCTCTCTTCTGTTTTTCCTCTGGCACTCTCTGTCGTTCCTTCTCTCTCCCTCCCTATTCATCTTTCTTTTCCTCTCTTTCTCGTTCTGTTTATTTGTCCATCTTCTGTCTCTCTCTCCCACTCCACATCTTTGTCTCTTACTGTTTTTCTGTCTTCATCTCTCTTCTGTTTCTCCTCTGGCGCTCTCTGTCGTTCTCTCTTTCCCCCTTTCCATCTTCGTCTCTTCCTCACTTTCTATTCTGTCTCCCTGTCCGACTTCTAGTTCTCCTCTAGCTCTCTCTCTAGATCTCTCCCACTGACCATCTTTGTCTCTCGCTCTCTTTCTGTCTCTATCTCTCTTCTGTTTCTGCTCTGGCTTTCTGTCATTCTCTCTCTCTCTCCCTCCTCATCTTTGTCTCTTCCTCTCTTTCTCGATCTGTGTCTCTGTCTTTCACTCCATCTCTCACTGTCTGTTAAGAACAGCGTCCCCTTTTGAGGTTACAATCAAATCGGCTTTAAAAGGCTGCCAGATAAGCTCTGCAACAGCTCAGATGTCACGTCATTAAATCTATTTACTCAGCAGCTGTGGTATCATGACTAGCTTTTCACTCGTACATTATTACTGGCTTTGCAATATCGTTTATTTCCTAGTTTTATTGATATTTAAAGGACAGTAGCGTGCACAAACCCCCGAGAGGGCAGGGGCAACGTTGAGTAACAGGGCACAATAAATTTTAGTGCACACTTTTTTTGGGGGGCCTGGGAGACATTTTTATTTTCTACCTTTTTTACCCTTTCTTAGCCTTTTTGTCCCTTTGCAAGCCCTTTTTAAGCCTTTTGGCCCTTTCTCAGCCACAAAAAGGCCATTTTTTTTTTTTTTTTTTACAAAAAATTCATTTTCCGAAAAGGGCAGAGGCAGTGCCCCCCTGCCCCATTCTGTGCACGCCACTGATATAGTTAGACTTCTAGCTAACTGAATGTGGTGAATAAAATTATTTTCCCGTTCTTAGGGCGAATTTGAAAAATTATCACAGAGAAGTTCAACTTTGGCTGTCGACCTTTTGCTCCTCTGTGAATCGGAAAAAGAAGTCATTCAACTTTTGATGCGCGAGTGCGGATTAACAGAAAGAGGAATATTTAAATATGGCCGACTTCAACTGGCTGTTGGTCTTGGCCAAAAAGAGGTAAGTCTAAAGAAACCGGACCATTGCACTATGACTGAGGTTGGCACCAATGACCAAGCTGCAGACGCGCCATAAAGCTTCAAACCCCCCCCCCATCTCGTTTTAGCATAGCCAATGCAGTGAAAGCCAGTGTGCGACCATCTAGAGAAAAAATCACGTGTCGTCATGTGGCCAGAATCAAATGCTATTTAAATGTCGTTTACTCTTCACCTGTAAGCTAACTCAACACTATCCACGCTACAGCGCTTTCAACAAAATCGCAGCCAAAACTAGATAAAAACAGTGAAAACGTATCGTTAAAAACTACTCGCTAGTTGAAACAAACCTTTTTGTTGGTTTTGAAAAACCAAGCGTCGTCTGCTTTGAGGATTGGTTTGGGAGCAAAAACGTTATCAACTGAATCTCGCTCGTGTATACTTTACCACGGGAAATAGCTGCGCTCTAGCTCAGACGCGTTCAACTAGTGGGTCCACCCTATCAAAGATTTGTATAATACAAGCTCCCTGGGTATCATTATGTACGAAACGAAACCGAAAGTCAACTTTTGTTGACTCATGAAAGTGCTGGAACGATAAAATTATATCGTTTCATCAGCCTGTTACAAAATATGGCATGAAACGGATAAATTCTAGAGTAGTATTCTGAAAATAAACATAACTAATAACAAACAGGGTGATTTAAGTCTCTAAAGAGGGTCGTAAATACGAAAATAAAAATGGCTTCGTACAGAGCCGTTGACAGATGCTGGGAAGCACGTAAATTTGTCAGTAAAGCAAAACAAAAGTATTTAGAATATTCCGTTAGCCTTGGTTATTTTTTAATTCGCACCTCCCCCGCCATTTCTTTCTTTCACTGCGTCTTTTTTTTAAATTTTTTTAGCGAAAATATATTATTCAGTCTCCCATTTCTTGGTTGGTGTTGTGGGGTTCACTGATTGTTATTTTTAAGTATGCAAATGAACCTGAGTTTAAAAGTAATGTGGTTGTGTGGTCTAGGGTCTGGTGACTCGGGCGTATAGGAGACGAAACGTCACTCATGCTTTTATTATGTTTTTAACAAGGTTTAATGAACCACTTTTTTTATCTTTGTCAAGCATGCCAAGAAAAGCTTTATTTTTTCTTAATTTCCATGACTGACCATCCTTTAGTGTTTTTATCATGTTTGCAAAATTTCTGTTCTTAAGACCGTCCCAGTATGGATGGGTAAACAGGACACAAAGCTAAATCGGCTCAAAAATTGATAAGTAAATATACGGTGAAACTTATCGCCGTTGCCTTTCGGACGTAAATATCAGGGTGTTTGAGCGAGAATTGAACCCTTGACCTTTGAGACCAAAGGCCATATCAGTATGGGTTAGTGGAAATTCGTTTGCATCTGTATTTACTAAGTACGGATGAGTGATAGAGCTTTAGCCTTTGGTGCAAAAGGTCGCTCAGGCCATCTGACATTAAGTCCAAAAGGCAACGGAAATGGGTTGCAGCTGTAATAATTTATGACTGTCGAACATACCAATGGCAAGTTTGGACTGAGCCGTGGAGGCAAAGGGGTGGGGGAAGTACGAGTGGTTTGTTTGACGGTAACGGACGTTCTTGGTGTGACTCTCACCCCCTACTTCTTTAAAATGCGTCGAATATTCGGGCATTCGAACTTCACTTCGGATAGTATTGCTAACAAGATTTAGCCGTTCAAGGTTTTTGTACACACCCCATCCTTGAGTACGCGACCCTGTTCTGGTCTCCACATTTGGCCAAGGACATTGACCTCTTGGAGAGAGTCCAGTGTCAGTTCACAACGTACTTGCCTGGCTTCAGGGAAATCGACTACGGGAACCGACTTAGCAAGCTAGGTCTTGAGCTGCTGGAACTGTTTGGGCTCGTCAGTAGAGAATATTCTGTTGACGAGAGGAAAGGCACCGTACTGGGGATAATTAAGCAAGCACGAAACCGGAATGGCTGCTCCGATTTATGCATGTTAAATTCCGGCCTTTGCTCTGATCCACAGAATATTCAATACTGATGGGCCTAACAAGGGCGAAACACTCGGTTGAGAGATCTTTCTGGATGAGACCAGCTTGATTTTAAATGCTGAAGCCATCCCTTGCACCCAGTGGCACTGGCTTGGGTGCTAAGTGTATTTCTTGCACTTTTCTGGCCATATTTTATTACATCATGTATAGTGCTGTGATTTTTATACAATATTGACTTGAAAGAGCTATGTTATATAATTTTCATTCCTAACACTTCTTTAGTTTGTGACCAACCCTGCTTGTCAGCACAGTCTGTACAGCTTGTGGCTAGGTACACGCAAAAGCTGGCTGAAGTGGTCTATCCCACGGAAACTGTTTCATGTTGTCCTTCATCTCGTCCTGGCACCTCTTATCTGCACTGCGTACGTCATAGGTAAGGCACACGTTAATGAATTAGACAACATTTCTTTGTTAGCACATGACTCACCAATGTAATGACGAACTTTAGGGACGAGCATATTAATGCGTACGGCAACTAACATTTTTAAAATCGTTCCCAAATAATACTGAAATCAGCTGGTGAGTGATGACACAGCAGCAAAACTACCAAGCCAAATTCATTTTATGGAGACAGTTTGGCCCATCATGCGGGGTATTTATTGGTATACACCAGTCATCAATACCTTCCAAATCTGCAATCAGAGCTCGAAAAACTCAGGAGAATAGTCCAAAGAGCGAAACTCGCATCACTTTCCACACACATCTGCTCATTTTACGCACAAGATAGTTGAATGGTTTACCGAGTAATTTCGGAATTGGAATCAGAAAACTGTAGGCAGCTGTTTACGGCAACGAGTCAACAGAGCATGCGTGAAAACTTTTTCTTTTCCTTTCCAATCCAAAAGTTGGCTCTAGCTTTTTCCAAAATTGGCTGAAACGAAAGCATGTGCACAGCCCAACAAAGCTGAGGAACCCTTAGAGGCACCCTTGAATATCAGCTTAGAGAAACCAATTTCGGGATCAGCAGATAAATACCTCATGACTTGAGATATGTAGGCCGATCGTCTTGTCTTAACTACCGCCATAAACTCTGTTCAGGGTGTCGTTGTATCATAGGAATCCGACGACTATGGCTCCATGCTTACCACTGCGACTCTTACCACTCCCCAGAGAAGCTTCATTCAGGGTCTTTGGCTAAGTCCATGAGACAGTATACCAAAATACCTCAATACAGGGTAATGTAGCTCAAGCCACCCAGCACTACGGTTCGAAAAGTTTGGCGGTTGAGGCCTATAAACAAAACAAAAAAAATATTATTATTCAATGATGTACGGGCATTTGCATGAATACCTCCATGCTTAACGCAAATTATATACCCCGATGTGGTTGGCTAGTCTCATGACAGCATTGGGCTTTACATCGTGTTACATGATTAGATGTCCGCTAAAGCTTGCTTTTCGCTGCGGGAACCGTGTTGTGGTTTTCTGAAGAAGTAGAAATATTTTCCTTTCCGAAATTCTGATTCCGAAATCAATAGGAAAGTGCTATGGGAACATGTTTTTACGCGATGGAATCTGTCAGTCAAGTCAAAATGTGATGTCAGTTTCACCCATCTGAAACCTTCGGAACGTTTTGTAGAGCTAGCTTATTTTTTTTTTGTATATTAAAGATCACAATATAACAATAAAGATACTCCAGAACAAAGTACACGTTTGGACTATTTTGGCTTGATGGTGTTGGAAGGCTTTGTCCGCGATTGTCACTGATTGATTAATGGTACTTTTTTTTAAAACGGCATTCCATTGTTTTAGTTCAGTCCTAAAACCTAAAACTATAAGCCCATCCAACTTATTGCAATCTATAACCCGTTTAAAATCTGATCGACGTTCTACTTTAAGGCAATCCAACCTCACAAATCAGTATAGAAAAATAAAATGTTTCGTGGGGGTTGTTTACTGGCTGAAGTGTTTCTGCGGTCGTAATTGGTACTTTTTGGGAGAGTTTCAGTGGCTTGGTGTCCAGGTGGTATTTTCTTATTGTTGGTTATTTCGTTCCCCTCGTTTAATCATTTTCACGAGTAGATGAAACATGAAAAAAATATGAAAACTGTAAGAAATTCTGCTGCTAATTCTTTTTTTTTTTTTACTATTTTAATCATATTGTTAGGTTTAGTAAGAGTTCAGTTAGCTTAACTTACTGGATGTGCAGATTTATAAAATTCATAAAAAAGCTGCTTTTAAATGAATTTTTTTCCAAGGTTTAATTCTGAAAACAACACCCCACCTCTTCCTTCCAGTCCTCGATTGTGCAGTTCTGGGGCTTTGTACAGTAAAAATTGAGCACTGGCTTTGTGTGTTAATTTGGACTCAAAGGTCGCAATGCATATGTAGAAAAGTCAAGTTAAACCAGATAGCGTCATTTTTCCAGCGTCATTTTTCCATGGGATTACGTGCGACTTCCGTCGTGCAATTTCCGTACACATTAAATTTTATGTCATTTTGCGTGATTTCCATATAGATAACTTAAAATACTTACGACTTAATGCAAGTTCCATACAGGTTTTCCTTGTAGTATTTAGAAAATCCAAAATTACCACTGTATTTAAAATAATAGTTTCTGTGGTAGGCTGCGTTCCTGCCACACAGCACTTGCTGAGGCGCATACAACAACGGAAATCGAAAGTAATCACAAATTACTTAGTTTAACGTCATACATCTAACCTAACCTAAAACATCACCTAACGTAATCTAATACAGCAACGACCTTAGCCTAATACATCACCTAACCTGATATATCAATGAACCTAACCTAATACATCATTGATCCTAATCTAATACATCACTAACCTAACCTAATACATCACCTAATCTAATACATCAACGAACCTAACCTGATACACCCCCTAACCTAACGTAATACACCAACAAATAGACACATCAGAATCTTTTATGATTATTGTACAGCACCACCTCGTAATTCCGAGACCATAACAAAATGAAATAAAAAAATGGAGGGATAAACAACGGAAGAGTGGATTTCTTAGGCTTAAAATAACGTTGTTTTCTCCAACAACAAAAATCGCGCGTTTTAGGTCTAAGAAATCACTCTTCACAGCATCGGCTTCAGTATGACGCCCTTCTGTTTCTCTCTGCAGTGCACCTTGCAGCTAACGCATTAAGGCTCCAGTATAGAGTTATATACAGTAATACTACGTCTCTTTTACTGTCTCTTCATGCAGTTACTGTTCTCCCATCAACAGCCAGGAAAGCGCACGCTACAACAGAAATATCATTGAAGGATGACGATGTGCCAAATGAATCTTTTCTGGCTCGTTGCCGTGCAGGTGGGTGAATTGACATCAGGCCATTTACACATAAATTATTAGGATAATGGGCCTATTTAAACACTAACAGACTTATCTTATTGGGAAATGATTATTATTTTTTTACATTAAGTTGTGTAGGCCATGGGAAGAAACATTAGTTCTCAGGTCCTACTTGGTGACTTGTTTTGAGGTAAATAACACGTGAACGCAAAAGTGCATTTAAGAGAAATTTGTAAGAGAGGTGATGTCTTTTTTCACATTCGTTAATCCACCATGCATGTATCAGGTTAAGTTGCATTCTGAAATGTTTACAAATTCACTACCGTAGTCTGATCAAAAAGAAAACCAATTAAGACAGTAGGTTACTTCTTTTCAAACGGAAATAAAAAAATAAAAACAAAAGCCTGTGGTTTTTTCTTATTTAAGAGAAATTTGTAAGACAGGCGAGCTCTTATCCCACATTCATTATCCAGCAAGTATTAGTAAAGGTTACCAGATTGATTGTTTTACATTGTTTTACACATTAAGGACGGGAAAGCCAAAGGCTCAAGAAATAACTAAATACAGATGCAAACCTATTTACGTTGCCTTTTGGACTTATATGTCAGACTGCCTGAGCGGGGAATCGAACCCAGGACCTTTGAAATCAAAGGCCGAGGTTCTACCGCTGAGCCAGTCCGTGTCTACCGCTGAGCCAGGCCGTGTCAGTTTGGCTCAATGGTAGAACCTCGGCCTTTGATTTCAAAGGTCCTGGGTTCGATTCCCCGCTCAGGCAGTCTGACACACAAGTCTAAAAGGCAACGTAAATAGGTTTGCATCTGTATTTAGTTTTACACATTGTTATTATTCAACAATTCCAATCAGCATTAATGCCAGCTTGGAGACGAAGACCGAATATTAAAGTGTTTGTTTCCATTGGTTTGTGCAAATCGTAATTAATAAAGATACAAAACATTAAAACAAGCTAATCTAAACTACATGTTCCACCAAAGTAGCACGAATTAGAAAACAAAAACGAACTCATTTGATGCTTAAGCTAAGGTTTAACTGGTCCAAAGTCAATGCAGCAAAGGAACACAAATAATCTTTCCTGTAAGGTTTTAGATATTGCAGTGTTACTGTACTGTTTAGGCCAAGTGAAACCTTACTACTGCATCCAACCATTACGCACTTAAAGCCGAAGCCAAAATTTCAAAACTTTTCACGTCTAACAAAGGCAGAATAATGTAATACAACACACTCGACTACGTTTTTGGCTAAATTTTGTCAGTGTATATCAGCCACCTCGTCTACTTTCCGATCATTACCCTACTGATGGTGGATATATCATTTTTCAAGATTTTCAAGCACTTTTCCAACATGGAATTTCATTATTACTTTCCTGACATTTCCATGTTTTAAAGGACTTGCACGAACCCCGAGTTGTCCGTGCATCTAGGCTAAGCACACTTAAGACGATTAGTTTTTAAACATTTTCCAGTGATGTCATTTAGCCAAGTAGAATGCACCAATTATTAGCTGATCTACTGTCTGCAAAAGTAAAATAGCAAAAACATTTAGATACAGCAGTAAGGTTTCACGTGGACTAAACAGTTCAGCAATACTGCAGTATCTGAAACCTTACAGGAACGTTAATTTGTGCTCCTTTGCTATTTTGACTTTGAACCAGTTAAACCTTACCTTAAGCATCAAACGAGTTCGTTTTTGTTTTCTAATCAGATTAAGTTATAGTTTGAAATGTTTAGAAATTCACTACCATAGTGTTAAACAAAAGAAAACAAAGTAAGACAATAGGTTACTTCATTTCAAACTGAAATAAAAAATAAAAGCCTGTTTACCAGGTGACTTTCTTGAGTTATAAAAAATGCCCGAGAACCAAAACATTTTTTCCCCATGGCCTTAAGCTTGAGTTTTAATTTACGTTGGGCATTAAGAAATATCTGACAGAATTTAGTCGTGTGTTTTTGCATATGTAGTATATGTTAAATAAAATCCTCGACAGGCTGTGAAAAAGCCATTAGTACCCATAAGTTTGTAGAGTTAGTTCAATAGAGTTAGTTCAATTTGTGTATGTATTGCATTTCAACTATTAACTGAAAGACGGGACACGAAGGATTTTTAGGTATCATTTGATGTATCGACTTTCAGTGCGTATTAATTTCGGAATAATTTTCCTGCATCTGGTTAATGATGTATTATTCACAATGTTTGATTAATTTTGTTTTATACATACTTAACAATACCGGCAGAACCATTAACCAGTGATGTCTGATTATTGTCTCAGAATAAGTGAATTGTGAATGGTATCAAGTTAATGATGTCCACATTAACGTTGGTCTTTAAACATCTATACCCTCGTATCTCTTGCCCAGTTTTTCTGCAAGAGGATATATATTTATGCTACAAAAAGAGCAAAATATATATGAAAATATGAAAAAGTTCAAATGAATCAGAAAACGGGTTCAAAAGTTGTCATGCGGCACGGCTGAGGTCAGACAGACAGACCAGTAAATTGTGCCTTCGAACAGCCTCGTAATACGTGCCACTGAAACGTAGCAGAATATGGCAGCGATGTACCATAAACTGCTTCAGCTTACATGGGCCCCACCAAGTGATGTTAACAACGCTCCCGCAGATTCCGTACCTGGCTTTGTTCGATAAACTTTCGAAACTACTGCGACAGATTTGACAAGAATGTTTTAGTTAATCAAGAACGAAAATTTGAAGTTTGAAGTTATCAGATATCGTCCTATAGTTCGGCCTAAACCAGATTAGACCCGAATTTAACCAATGAACAAGTTTTAGTTTCTTATTAACCTTTACAGATATCGAATTGGCGATTGGCAAAAATTTATAGTGCCACCAATTCACTTGTATACTATAATATAATAATATAAGTTCTCCTGCCACATATAACTGGTTACGTGATGAAAGGATATAACCACTAACACCACCCCTGATTAAAATTGAAAATAAATAAAAAAAATAGAAGACAGGTGAACTACAGGTAAAGGGTGCATCACTAAAAAACCCTCTTAAGGAATTTGGATGGTCACAAGCTCTAATTAACCGACGAAAATAATGAAGAGAAGGTGAAGTCACCACCTCAGTTGGAAACGATTTCCAGCAGGGCACAACACGGAGTGCAAAGAAGTGTCTTCTGCAATCGAGGCGGGACGAAAGAATCTTCAACTTTAATGGGTAACCATGAGTCGCCTGAAAACTTTGACATTCAAAGAAAGAGAAATCAAGGGGTGATAAGTTACGGATTATCGAGTAAGTCAGTGACAAGTCTGCGTGCAGATGGCGCAGTTCAAGTGGGGATATGCCCAATCGTCGTAACCTCCCGCAAAGGGGAGTACCAGTAAGCCCGGCAGACTCCTGGTGAAGTATCTGCGCACTGATTCAAGCAAATCAATATCGCCCAGAAGAAAAGGGGACTAAACTCGGTCGCATACTCAAGGAGTGGTATTACATGGACCTTAAAGGCCCAGACCCTGTTCAGATTGTTAGCCCTCGAGAAACACTGATTGATGATACGAAGACGGCGGAAAGCCTGGGTAGTAATTTTCTTACGATGTGTTGATGATTTTAAGTCAGACGTAAACCAAATACCCAGGTCCTTTACATCACTCGTCATGCCGAGTGGCCTACCATCTTAGAGCAAAGGGGCTAACGCCTGCTAACGACCAATGTAAAACGAAAAACACTTCTCCAATGAGAGCGGTAACTGCCAGCGATGCCAGGAATGCAATTAATCTTAGAGATCTGAGATTAATTGTATTCCTACTAAATATCTGACTCATTGGTTAGTAGGGATGTGGAATTTTAAAGGCTCTACATCAGGGAAAGCCTGCAAACATGCTCGCTCAAGCATTTCTGATATTTATTTTCAGGTGTTGTAGTTTTTACTTTGTGTTCCCAGTTAAATAATTTTTGTATTATGCAGATGTAAAAGAAGTGTGTAGATACTTATGGCTTTTGAAATCACAGAACGCATCAATACCCTGTTGTAGTTCATTTCTAACAGAGTAGTATGAAAAATTGACTACCAAGAAGGGAAAAAAAAAGAAGGCAGGTTTAATATCATGATACAAATTCAAACATTCAATCTTTCCAGGCCCAGTATCCATTCTGGCAAATGCAACAGCAGTTCCACTCAACCGATTCCTCTATTCTGCCTCGGCTTACTGTTCATTCCTCATTCTCCTGTTGTATTTCATCATTCAGCAAGGTCAAGAAGAAAATGATGCCGACGTGGGTGGCCTCGCATGGTACCACTGGCTTCTTTGTGTCTGGATTCTTGCACATGTCTGCAAAATAGCACAGGACATGTACACTGAGAGGTTTCTTTCCTATTGGACCAGTTGGTGGACTTTGTACGAACTGGTCATGATGATTGTTTTCATGGCCGCTGCCTGTTGCTTCGTTGCTGCACGAATTCAAGTTGTGGATGAGGTAAATATTATTGGGGACTGTGAAGTGATAAAGAAAGTAGATTTATAAATTTGGAAACAGGTTAGTTAATAATAATATAATAATATTTGTTGCGTTAGCAACGGGTCTGGCAAGGACCGGGGGTCACTAACCGCCAGCCACAATTACATGTAAGTGTAGTGTACAATATAAGGGGGGGGGGATTGAGGCTTAATGGCGCGTCGACAGCTTGGTCATTAGCGCCAAGGAATAGTGATGTAAGAGATTTGGGGACGCGAATGCCTTACCACCAAGGTTAGACCTGCCAGGAACTCGAAGGCCCCCGATGGCATCGCCAAACGTGCAGGAATGGGAAGGATGAGAAAACTGACGAGAAAAGGTTCTCTTATTTTGTGTTATATACTGCAAGGCAGTCTACTGCCTATCATATTTACAAATAATGTACATTAATATTTTTACTATCAATTTGCAATTTCGAATTTTATTACAATTTATATCTCCGTAAAAAAACAAAAAACAACTCCTAGTATTTATATACTAACAGTGTGACGATCCTAACCCTTGTCCCCAAAACAGGATTTCCGTCTTAACAAAAGGCAAGTCTTAAACTTTAAATTTAATTCATTGTGTTTTTGGTACAGCTGTGTAATGAGCCTTTTTGTTGTTGTTCAAGTTTTCGTGTTGTTACAAACTCGCCTCTCATGTCATGTAATGCTCGTAGTAAGCGAGTTGACATTATTTAATAAAGTTAAATTAAGTTAAGATCGGCCGCTGATCTGTCTGATCGCTTTAGGAAAAAGCTCAAAGCGGTTGTAGTGGATGAAAGGTGCGAACGCCGTCTGGTTGCCTATATAAACTGTCGTGCAATCGGGCAGTGGAGGAATGTAGTCTTGAGAGATTGACAAGCTCTTTTAGCGACTATGTGACTTCTTTTAACCAACTCTGGACGTTTTCTTGTCTCCTTACAATGATCGGGGATTTACTGGCTTGAATCCTAGGGTTGTTTTTTCACCCCCAAGCTGATCCCCTATAAAAGATCTACCAAGTAAACTTAGGCAGTTCATCTATGCTGGAATTACTTTGTTGCAGATGGCGAAAGGTTCCAGGAAATTTTTGTAAGAAACATAAGTAGACATAAGTAGACATGACCTTCGTCTCAATGTAACAATGTTTCAATGTTTTCCTTGTAGAAGACGTGGCGTATTGCTCTCGTAGCAGAGGGTCTGTTTGCCATTGGGGCTACTCTATCGTGCATGCGGATTCTTCAGTGGTTGCATCTAAGCCAGAACCTTGGACCGGTCATCATCTCCTTCAGCCGAATGACCGCGGTCATCGGACAGCTCTTTATTGTTTGCCTAATTGTGCTCTTATCCTTCTCAATGGGCCTTTATGCTGTTTACCAGAACTTTCGACTGTCACCCAATGCAACACGTGAGGACCATGAATATGATAAAGGATTATTCATAAGGTAAATATAATATATACTTTCTTATGTAGAAACATTTACAGATGGTACCGCTGCCAATGTATACAGTGCTTTTCGGTTTTATACGGAAACGTTTACATAGTCTGTCATAACTGTATTAGAAACGAGTGGTCTTGCAGGAAAGTCGAAAACCAGCAAAGTTTGTGTCATATTACGGACAAGACCATATGGATCATCCAAAAATTGCATAACACTGACCACATTTATGCTCCGAAGACTGCGTACTGACGTGTACAGGCTCGTACTTGCCATAGTTCTATTGTGCCATGACGCAGACGGCCTCTGGTTGCCACAATTCTGGCGCCCCTTGGATAGCTTTCTTTTTTGCCCCATCCCCAGAAGAAAAATGAATAGGTCTGGGTCTTTTCCTTTCAAGCACAAATCCCCATTCTCCTTCCCCTTACTTGCATTTTCTACGCCTTTATAAAACTTCTCCCCCCGCCCCTTCCCCCCCCCCAAAAAAAAAATGTAAGACTCAGAAAGAAATTCATGAAAAAGTCATTTCTTGAAATATAATATGTGTATGTTGAAGAGTGCATTTCGAAGCCAGAAGAGTATCAAAATAACAAAGGTTCATGGGGCACTTCCCTGGACAATGCTTGGGGAGCTCAGAACGCTCTCCAGATCCATCAGACTCGAGTTCCATGACCTCCGTCCCTCATCATTTCTCTAAAGGGCAGAGGCACCCTTTGCTACCCAGTCCAACTCTGGCTGTGTATCGGCTCAGCCTCCACACAAATGGCATACTGACATTAAACACACCAGGATTGAATACGTATATAGGTAGTGTCACTCTTTCTCTGAAAAGGGTAAACATTCGGATGAAACTAGTATCTGCTTTCAACGATTTACCACCAGAGAGCGCTGTTGTAAGGTTACAGGAAACGCAAATCATTCATGGAGATCAAAACTATTTAGCGTCACTAGAAACAAATTGATCACAATAAGAATTCAAGATTAATTGCTTAAAATATAGCACAAGTCAGGTTAGGACATTAAAACAATTTTTTAAGAACGATCAGAACTGGTTGATCAAGTTTTATTTAAAAAAATCCAACATTCAATTTTAAAACGGGTTGCCGTTACGAGTGGAGCTAAGTATAATGCATGGTTTTGTGTTCCAAGAAGCACGAGGAGCAGCCGTTCAGGCTGAAGCTGCTCCTGTGGTTCATGTTTATTGTAACGAACTATATACAATTTGAATCGAACACAGAATAAGTTCTTCAACTTCGGATGTTGCCCACACATGGGTATTTCATCAATTACAATGGTTACCATGCTGCCATTTTTCATTTCAAGTTTCACCTTCTTCGAGCACCTGATATTTGCTGCCTTCTGGCACCGTTGATGAAAGCAGGTATTATTTTGTAACATGTTTTCAGAAAAGCGTCACTGCCTACTAATTTACCCTGGTACACACTTTGAGTATTTTTAGTATTCCGATAGTTTATGTACTACCAACACACACACAGTATCTGGCTTGTACAAAATTTGTTTGGAGGCTCAGGTGGTGCACTTCACATGAAGTATTGGTGCACAGCAACCTCCAAGTGTACTGGCTTGTTGTGGTATCACTCGAATTTTAGCAAACACGACTACTGACAAAACGCAAAACCTCGCATAACTTTGGTTACGGTACCGTTTTGTTAATGACATAATTTCTCCATGCCGGTTTAGTGTAGGTGGATTGCTTCCACTTCACCCAAAGGGGGACCGAGAAGAAGGGTTTCACCAAAAGCAGGGAAGAACAACGTTATGCAACTACCAGATATAACGGACCCTCAGATTTGTCTAGATATCTCCAGACATTTTGACAGTGTCCCAGACCGCCAAACCTTTGCTTAAAATTACTGAAAAACTCCAGATATTTTTTGATGAGCTTCAGTTATTGTCATGTTCAAAGAATATTGTTTTGAATATTGGTGTAACCTATTGGCGTACGCCTGTGACACAGCTCCGCTTCTGCGCTGCGGGTAGATGTCTACGTATACGTTTAGTGGCGGTACGGTATGGACGAATCGGATCCTTTCCAACTGCTTACCATAACGCAGCTTCGATAAAATTTCGTGCCCCATAACATCGAAATTGTCAAATTGTCAAATTTTAAACTTTTTGTACAAAATCCACTCTTTGTTTGTGTTGCTGGATGGGAAACCGAATTTCCCATCCAGCAACCCCAAAAAAGTCTGGATTTTGTACAAAAAGTACACCGAATTTAACCGAATTTCCCATCAGGCAACACTCTGGATGAATTACATTCCTTTGGTCGAGCCGCAAATTATTTCAATCATATTTCAAGGCACTTTTACTAAAATAAACTTTATAGAGATCACGTAAAAGTAGTGAGTCAATTGTGGGCTATACAATTTTCATCGTTTTTTTTAATACTGCTCACTAGTTTTATCAAGGACCACGCTAGTGGTCAGCCCACCAAGTTCAATAATTGTCACACTTCATTGTAACTTCATTGTAAGAAAGTCATTGTTTAATTCTTGCATTGTTGTTGCATGGCCACTATAGTCTGTTCCACATCATGTCTGTAGGAAACTGATTGAATGACACCACGTTTTCTTGCACTACAAGTGCAAAATGTGTTGATATCACACTTGTAGACTCTCCGCAGTTACTGTTAGAGTCTACGAGTCAGATAATTACATGTTTTTGCACTCGTTAGTGGAAGAAAACGTGGCATCATGCAGTCAGTTTTCTGCAAACATAATGTGGAACAGACTATAGCTTTGGTACTTAAGCAAAACCAGAGCTGAGTGTATTTCACGATAGCGAGGATAAATACCTATGCAGTGAAACAGCTTGACAATTGTTGAAAATAGGCAGTCTTTGTGCCCTGACAAGCAATAGTTGTATTTCATTCACGTGCATAAACTGTGTCAATGTCATAAAGTGCGTGAAGATCGTTGATTTTAGCTGACTACTGACTACTAATTCTGCTCATATAAAATAAATTATGCTGCAGATACGGATGACATTTTTTATTCAACACTTTTTTTTTAACTCCAATACGTACCTTTCAAGGTTTGACGTTTGGGGAGGCATTAACTAAAAAGATTGCAATTATTTGTAATGCTGTTTTTCCGTATGTTGGAAAAACGCCACCGGTGATCAAAATAAGCATTACTCGTTATTAGTGTTAACGAATAACAATGCAAACGGACTGCCAGAAATCATCGGCAACGTAAAACTACTTACAATGGTCAGGTAGGAATGGTGAGGTTTTTGATTTAACCCATGATCTAATAATCGGTGGGATTAGCTTAGCAACTAATGTAGTAACTTGGTGGCAGCCATTTTGACTCTGATATCACTTCTTTGATTGGCTGAAACTTGGCGGGTTCTTTCACCCTTGTGAGTTTTGCTTTAGATATAGTATAACACCACAACAATTACATGACGTGCGTCATGAAATTTTTTCTTCACCAAGACACGATCTTGAACGTAGAATGTTTATTAAATCCGTGATTTTCTCTAAAACATTTTCAGCAGTTGATTGGGGTAGTTTCTGTTTCACGTTACGTGATGACTTTATTTTTTATTGCAGTTATGCCCGTACTTTGCAAGCCTTGTTTTGGGCCGTATTTGGGCATGGCGAGTCCGATTATGCAGGTGTCCCTGAAGGTTATGTGTGGCACGTGACTGCTAACAATGCTGAGGATTCCTTCTTAGACCACCCTAATAGCTCATTTCCAGTGGCTGTTGGATACACACTCTGGGGTTTATTCCACGTGGCCTTTGTCATTGTTTTATTAAATATGCTCATTGCTGTGATGACCAACTGCTTTGATGTTATTCAGGTGAAGTGTGAAACAGTGTTGAAATATTGAAAGATTGTTAATAACAAGAATTTATAAGGTTTGGGAGGAGAATTTGTAACTCTAAAAACTCCATATTGAATACGTTAGATTCGTCCCTATTAGTTCAGTCCGAGTTTTCAGAGGGTGCACATGTTCCGTCTGGTAACTTTTGCTCATTTTTCAGCCCATATCTAAAGTAAACTAAATTACAACTAAACTTGGCTAAATAATAATTAAATACAAGCTATTTTCGTTTAGTTTAATTTTAGGCTAAAAACTGAGTAGAAATTCCCACACAAAACACATGGCGCCCTCTATAAACTAACACTGAACTAATACGAATGTATATCTAAGACGTTTTAGTATGGGTCCAGTCACAAATTCTCCTCGCCAACCCTATAAATTCTTAGTAATAATAAAAGTAATAATCATAATTTGTAATTTTATTTTATGAATATGATAAGATTACAAACAAAACTGTCAAGGGTGCCCTATAAAAGTGTGGTTATATGATTGAAGTTTCACTTTACTTGTTAAAATGTACACGGATAAAATTTGGATGATTTTAATTGAAATAATCAAATGTACAATTGAGAAAATTGCACCTGTTAAGTGCTGTTGTGCTTTACCTTTTAAATATTCGTAAAGCACAACAGCACTTACACAGATGCAATTTTCTCAATAGTACATTTGATTATTTTAATTAAAAATCATCCACATTTTATCCGTGTACATTTTAACAAGTAAAGTGAAACTTCAATCATATATCCCCCTTTTTTTACGGTACACTTGACGTTTTTGTTAGTAATCCGTGTACACCTTTTGTACGGCTATGGCGTCGTGCTACAAAGGTTTATGCATGCATCGTTGCTGGCCACTTTGAAACAATTCAACTCAGCTGTAAAAGCCTGCATTTACGAAATAAAAACGCCCTTCTATCGTTTCTAGCTGCCAATTTCGACCGAAATTAACAACGTAGCTTAATTTGGTTTAAATCTATATGCGTTTAGCTGAAAGACGGATTCTTTCACGAATATTTATTCGGAGCCATGGCCCGCAGCCGCACGCCCCATGTAACATGATACAGCACTACACATCCGTACATCCGTAACACTACCCAGTCATTACACGGGCATCGTATTACTAGTCGTCACCTCCACACCACACTAGCACCGCTGCACCATGGCACTGTTACATCTAAGTCGTAACAGAGATTGGGGATGCTTTCATTTCATTTTATTTACAGAGGCCGTGACCTGTTGTCATGCACCCCTATCTAATTGCAACAAAACTGAAACACACACCTACTACTGATCACATTTCCTCCAACCTCCTACCATTGCTACTATAAGAAACCAGTGCATGCAGAAACTGCCACCCCCTTCAGCGTTCTTCATCGTCCCTCAATGTTCCTTCTCAACTTGATACCGTGGGGGAAACTGGGCACTGGGGCATCGCAAAGCACACAACACACATCATACCTGACATTAAGCATGAAACACCACGCACCAGGTAAAACACCCGCAAATACATGATCACATACTCCTGCTCCATATGGCTACATCAGAGCCACCACTGTGTCCAAGTTTCTTCAACTTCTTGTGGGGAGGGTAAGTCAGAGCAATGAGGAAGGCCAACCGAGGGACACGAATTACAGCTCTGTCTTCGCTACAACGCAGTACCCAGCCAGCGGACGCAACCTCTGCAGCGAAGACTTCCCCGCGAGGGCTAGCAAATGACTGCTAGATGGCATTTTCTCAGTTCACTTCGATATTCTATTACGCTGATTTATATACCTCGGGCACGCAAATAGGAAGTGTTCCGGCATCAACCTCCACACCACACACATCACAAAGCGGCGACCCCACTAGTCCAATCCTGTACCAGTGAGCACTCAGAAGCAAATGCCCTGTGCGCAGTCGTGAAAATAGCCTTGCTTGCTGGAACTGAAGTCTTTCCAACACAAGACGGGAACTGCACTCAGGCTGGACTTGATACAGGGTTCGACCCGTTGTAGCATCATCCCAACCTTTTTGACAAACCCTCTGGAACCACGTGTAGGGGAGAGCCTTTCGTACTCGTGTAGAAAGAATCGGCGTCATTTTGCCCATCAACAATCAACTTTTTAGCAAAGACATAACACGTGCACGAAGAATGGATCTTGAGTTTGCTGAGTGGCATTGTTCCCCAATTACAATGGTTAAAACAATGTAAAACAATCAAAATGGTCGTTCAGGGACCCGTAATTCTTGAATGGATCGACCAGTCGAAAAGTGGTCTCTCTGAGGATGAAGCCCAGGGAAATTTCTGGCTAAGATCATGTTTCAGATTTTAGGTAGGTGCAGTAGTTTTTTTCTGAAACCGTGTCACACAAGAAGAAGAACAACAACAAGTGAACAGTTTTCAAATTTACGTGTGGCTCCCTACTTTTACTCTTGCACGGAATTGCATAAGAGTTGGTATAAAGTTGGGAAAGGTTGCTATCTACTATCTGGCCAAGTTCGGTCGAAATATATTGAAAAGAAACGGAGAAATTAGTAGTTTTAGTTTTGGTGGAGAGAGGACTTGAATCATATGTATACACAGCTATCGCCGTGTATGTTAAGACATTTTGACACTAACAGATAGCATCAAACTATAAGTTTGCGCGTGCTCTGTGATATTCAACAATTCACTGAATGTTAAAAACATGCATCAAATGCATTAAATTCGTGTTAACAATACAAAGGCATTGTTTCATTTACCTAATAGGGTATAAAAGTAATTAAAAAAGTTACACTGTCAACCAAATGGGGCGAAGCAACCACGCAATAAATTAAAGTTGCATAAACATTTATTTAAAAAAAATAACGATAAAACAATACATGGGAGAAATTATGGAAAACTGCAAGATCGTCAAAAAATATTAAATCGTGTGGCATTGGAGACATTGTTGTGGCTAATGTTTGTTGTTGCGTCATCGCATCTTGTTTCTTTGACCATTTGCTTTCGTAGTGCATTGCTGGATGGCAGTGATGGCCCAACACAAACAAAGAAACAAACCAAAACAAAACAAAACAACAAACGAACGAACGATACAGCGGGCACAGGCAGTTGTTTGCGAGTGCATTGGAGACAGCGTTGTGGCTCATCTTTTCGGTTGCTTATTGTGTCTTGTTTCTTTGTTCATTTGCTTTGGTAACACGTCGCTAGAAGGCTTTGTTCCTCAACAACATGCCCGATTTTAAATTGTTTTACAAACCACCTCTGGGTATAGCTCTGTCAATGTGAAAAATCTGGTTTTAATTGATGCAGGGTCGTTATTGTGTAATGCTATTACAAAGATTGCATTCGAGTATACAGTATTCGTAAACAGACCTCCTCTCGGCCTTCGGCTATGCTTTGCTCCAATCATAATCACAAATCATAAAGACAAAAATAAAAGAACCAAAGAGAAAGTTAAATGTTCTGCAATCCTAGAATACAAGATAACAATTAAACAAATAATATTCAGTAGGTAGTATCAAGAATTTAGAAGGTTTGGGAGGAGAATTTGTGAGTGAGACACCTTTTGGAACGTCCTAGATTCATTCCTATAGTTCCGTCTAAGTTTATAGAGGGCGCCATGAGTTTTATGTGGAAATTTTTACCCAGTTTTCAGCCTAAAATCAAACTAAACTAAACAAAACTAGCTTGTGTTTAATTATTGTTTAGTTTTAGCTTAGTTGTAACTTAGTTTACTTTAGATTTGCGCTGAAAAATGAGCAAAAATTGTCAGATGGAACACATGGAGCCCTCTGAAAACTCGGATGGAACTAATAGGAATGAATGTAACACGTTTCAAGAGGGACTTTTTAGAGTTGCAAATTCTTCTTTCCCAATCCCATAAATTCTTGATAGTATGCAGTACATAAGGTCTGTGTAATTCTCAGTTGTTGTAATTCTTAACAACCAAATGCAACTTCTATGCAAGTAGACATATTAAAAATTTCATTCTCATTGGTCCGGAGCTACACCAAATCGCTTACTAAAGCAGGAATTTTGTAAAAATTGTAATTTCTCCATAGTGGTAGTTTTTTTTCAATTGTTCACAGGTTCTGGTAGAGGTTTATTAAAAAGTTTTTAATGCTGCATTACAATAACATGTACAATAATAATAATCTTAATAATAAAATATTTTGTTAAACGAAATAAAAGTTGCTTCAAAGCGACTAAAAAAAACCCCAGAAAATCTGTTCAGACACCACTGTTATGGTACAAAGTTTGTAGTCTCAACCAACTGCTGTTACTCAATCGTACCGAAGCTGAGTTTCCACTGCATTTTAACTATAAATTCTTAAATCACTCAATGGTTTGAATGTGGCGATGGGTTTTAGTGCTGCTACTCTGCATTCTTTGAAAATTATTCTGTTGACACGAGTGATATCTTGATTATTTACAGAAGAATTTTGACGTTGAGTGGAAGTTTGCCCGTACCAAATTATGGATGTATTACTTAGAAGACCATAATGCCGTACCACCTCCATTCAACCTGTTGTTGCCACTTACTGGCTTGATAGCATTCATTGCCAGAAAAGTAAAACGTTTTGTCACTTGCCGTTGTCCTACTGTCACATATGGTGACTTTGAAACTGTGGTTGATGGCGGAAAAATGGAAGTAAGTATCTATCGTCTTTCAAGACGAAAAATAGGTAAACCGCTGTTCAGCTATTTTTTCGAGCTGGGGGGGGGGGGTTGCAAGGGGAAAACGTTAACCCCCCCCCAACAACTAAATAATTTTCGGACCAAAGTTATAGCCTAGGTAAAGGTAAATTGAAAATGAGCCATTTCAGCGGACAACATATGCAAGAAATTACATACTACATTAAGCCACCTTTATACATTAAATATGTGCACTGAACCTCAATGTTTACTGTGTATTTTCTGCGCATTTTAGAAAGAAGCTTTAAAAGCAAATTCTTTTTTTTTTAAAGTGGCTTATTGCTTAAATTGTATTCTACTAAGCACAGAATGTATTTTGAGCTGTAGTAAAACTTTTTAATTGTTCTAGATGGTCGAAAAGGAAAGCTCGAAATCGTTCCTGTCGTACAGGAGTAGCGGCCACAGCAAAGATCACGGCGATCACGACTCTATATATAAGGTATGGATTTCTACATGTGCATTTCTACATGCGTGGAAAGACCAAGCAGAATTGCAGAATAAACAATAATAATTTGATAGAAATTTTACTTAAGAAGCTAGAATGGATTGACCCTGTGATAGCTGGAATACCAACACCACCCAGCACTATCTTCACGTCTAGGTTTAAAAAAAAATTCTAATTATGGATGAAACTCCTATAGTCAGTAGCCTAACATACAATCAATTTTCAGTTCTGATTGACCATTGATGATGACAGACGTACAAAAAATATTTTAAATTAAATTCCTTCTCACACAGAACAAAAAAAAAAAATGTTCAAAAATTGATTTGGCTTTTGGTCCTCGTTATTCCTGAATTTAATATTTAGTAACTAGGAAACAGGCTTTGGGCCTATTGTAGGCAGAGCGGAGAGAATATTTATTTTAAATTTGTATTTGCTCTCATTATAATGGGTTTGCAAAAAAAGGACGGAAAGCCAATCGTCTCAGAAGGGTTAAACAAATACAGAAACAGATGCAAACCAAAATGGACAACGTAAATAGGTTTGCATCTGTACTTATTTAGTACAAAAGTACACATTTTAAAACCAAAAAAAGCACAATATTTCAGTTAATCTCAGACTCAAGTGTTGGTAAACAAGTAGTGATTCTGAGATGAACTGAGACACTGCATTTTTTTTGTAACTGTGCCTTTTTTTTTCTAGCTTATACAAGATAGGTGAATTACAAGTGCAATTTTTGTTTTACTGTCACACTAGTGACGCGCAAGTGCGAATAACTACAGATAAAAAAAATTATTACAACTGACTACACGCTGTATGATTGAAAGGCAGTGACTGGTAGAATTTCTCCCACTTTTCCGTAACAGGGAAATTTGTCACTGTATTCCTTACCTTAGTTTTCATTAATGGTAATGGTGTGAGCTTCCAAGCCAATTCTTAGATTCTCAATTAAAAAAAAAATAAACTAAACAAAGGCTGGAATGATTGGATTTTTTTTAAATTACGAAGACCTTTTACACTCCATATTAACGGTATCTTCAGCCCCAGATTGGTAGAGATGAAGTGTAAAAATCCTTCGAAAGTAAAAATCCATTCACTCCAGGCTAATGTCTTTTGTTCATCAATACAACTGATTTTATTAAAGTTAGTACCTTGTCGGTAGGGTTCGAAACGAAATCAGTCACTGTACCTCCAATGGCATTTTCAAACCATTTTATTTTTCAAAAGTCTCCGAACACCCATCTATGCAACTTCCGATTTATCGTAAATTTTAATTCCTTTTACTTGTCTTTTCTTACTCTTCTTTGTGATTCTGTTTGTCCTTTGTATCGTCCATTGACTTCTTGTTGTTTGTTCTTGTCTTTATCCTGTCCTTCAGTGTCTTGTTGCTTGTGAGTGTTTTGTTTTTGTTTTTTTAATATTACTGCAGTGACTTTTTGTTTTGTTTAATCTGTTGGCGTTATAAGCCAAATGCCTACTATTTTTTTTTAATTTACTTTCTTTTGTGGTTAACAACAAGGGCGAAACGAATACGGTATCAGCAAGCAAAACAGCAGAAACTTCTGCTTGTTTGGGGCACCATTCTACTGAATGGTAAACATCCAGGTCTAGGCCTATTTTTTACCAATTGATCATATAATATCAATTATAGCTCTTACCCACAAAGATCTCTAGACAGACTGTTTCGCCCTTGTTGGGCTCGTCAGTAGAGAATATTTTGTGGATAAGAGCTAGGCTATGCTTGCTAGGGCAAATGAAAAGGGCGAAACGAATACGGGTCCAGCAAGCTAAATAGCAGGAACTTCTGCTTTGTTTGGAGCACCATTATTCTTAACGGTAAAGACTCAGGCCTAGGCCTATTTTTACCAATTGATCATTTAATATCAATTAGCTTTCAACCACAAAGATCTCTCGATAGACTGTTTCGTCCTTGTTCACCCCAATTGATATTAAATGATCAATTGGTAAAAATAGGCTTAGGCCTGAGTCTTTACCATTAAGTAGAATGGTGCTCCAAACAAGCAGAAGTTTCTGCTATTTAGCTTGCTGGACCCGTATTCGTTTCGCCCTTGTCATTTGCCCTAGCAAGCATAGCCTAGCTCTTATCCACAAAATATTCTCTACTGACGAGCCCAACAAGGGCGAAACAACCTGTCTAGAGATCTTTGTGGGTAAGAGCTATAATTGATATTATATGATCAATTGGTAAAAAATAGGCCTAGACCTGGATGTTTACCATTCAGTAGAATGGTGCCACAAACAAGCAGAAGTTTCTGCTGTTTTGCTTGCTGAAACCGTATTCGTTTCGCCCTTGTTATTAACCACAAAAGAAAGTAAATTAAAAAAAAATAGTAGGCATTTGGCTTATAACGCCAACAGATTAAACAAAACAAAAAGTCACTGCAGTAATATTAAAAAAACAAAAACAAAACACTCACAAGCAACAAGACACTGAAGGACAGGATAAAGACAAGAACAAACAACAAGAAGTCAATGGACGATACAAAGGACAAACAGAATCACAAAGAAGAGTAAGAAAAGACAAGTAAAAGGAATTAAAATTTACGATAAATCGGAAGTTGCATAGATGGGTGTTCGGAGACTTTTGAAAAATAAAATGGTTTGAAAATGCCATTGGAGGTACAGTGACTGATTTCGTTTCGAACCCTACCGACAAGGTACTAACTTTAATAAAATCAGTTGTATTGATGAACAAAAGACATTAGCCTGGAGTGAATGGATTTTTACTTTCGAAGGATTTTTACACTTCATCTCTACCAATCTGGGGCTGAAGATACCGTTAATATGGAGTGTAAAAGGTCTTCGTAATTTAAAAAAAATCCAATCATTCCAGCCTTTGTTTAGTTTATTTTTTTTTTAATTGAGAATCTAAGAATTGGCTTGGAAGCTCACACCATTACCATTAATGAAAACTAAGGTAAGGAATACAGTGACAAATTTCCCTGTTACGGAAAAGTGGGAGAAATTCTACCAGTCACTGCCTTTCAATCATACAGCGTGTAGTCAGTTGTAATAATTTTTTTTATCTGTAGTTATTCGCACTTGCGCGTCACTAGTGTGACAGTAAAACAAAAATTGCACTTGTAATTCACCTATCTTGTATAAGCTAGAAAAAAAAAGGCACAGTTACAAAAAAAATGCAGTGTCTCAGTTCATCTCAGAATCACTACTTGTTTACCAACACTTGAGTCTGAGATTAACTGAAATATTGTGCTTTTTTTGGTTTTAAAATGTGTACTTTTGTACTAAATAAGTACAGATGCAAACCTATTTACGTTGTCCATTTTGGTTTGCATCTGTTTCTGTATTTGTTTAACCCTTCTGAGACGATTGGCTTTCCGTCCTTTTTTTGCAAACCCATTATAATGAGAGCAAATACAAATTTAAAATAAATATTCTCTCCGCTCTGCCTACAATAGGCCCAAAGCCTGTTTCCTAGTTACTAAATATTAAATTCAGGAATAACGAGGACCAAAAGCCAAATCAATTTTTGAACATTTTTTTTTTTTGTTCTGTGTGAGAAGGAATTTAATTTAAAATATTTTTTGTACGTCTGTCATCATCAATGGTCAATCAGAACTGAAAATTGATTGTATGTTAGGCTACTGACTATAGGAGTTTCATCCATAATTAGAATTTTTTTTTAAACCTAGACGTGAAGATAGTGCTGGGTGGTGTTGGTATTCCAGCTATCACAGGGTCAATCCATTCTAGCTTCTTAAGTAAAATTTCTATCAAATTATTATTGTTTATTCTGCAATTCTGCTTGGTCTTTCCACGCATGTAGAAATGCACATGTAGAAATCCATACCTTATATATAGAGTCGTGATCGCCGTGATCTTTGCTGTGGCCGCTACTCCTGTACGACAGGAACGATTTCGAGCTTTCCTTTTCGACCATCTAGAACAATTAAAAAGTTTTACTACAGCTCAAAATACATTCTGTGCTTAGTAGAATACAATTTAAGCAATAAGCCACTTTAAAAAAAAAAGAATTTGCTTTTAAAGCTTCTTTCTAAAATGCGCAGAAAATACACAGTAAACATTGAGGTTCAGTGCACATATTTAATGTATAAAGGTGGCTTAATGTAGTATGTAATTTCTTGCATATGTTGTCCGCTGAAATGGCTCATTTTCAATTTACCTTTACCTAGGCTATAACTTTGGTCCGAAAATTATTTAGTTGTTGGGGGGGGGGTTAAGTTTTTCCCCTTCCAACCCCCCCCCCCCAGCTCGAAAAAATAGCTGAACAGCGGTTTACCTATTTTTCGTCTTGAAAGACGATAGATACTTACTTCCATTTTTCCGCCATCAACCACAGTTTCAAAGTCACCATATGTGACAGTAGGACAACGGCAAGTGACAAAACGTTTTACTTTTCTGGCAATGAATGCTATCAAGCCAGTAAGTGGCAACAACAGGTTGAATGGAGGTGGTACTGCATTATGGTCTTCTAAGTAATACATCCATAATTTGGTGCGGGCAAACTTCCACTCAACGTCAAAATTCTTCTGTAAATAATCAAGATATCACTCGTGTAAACAGAATAATTTTCAAAGAATGCAGAGTAGCAGCACTAAAACCCATCGCCACATTCAAACCATTGAGTGATTTAAGAATTTATAGTTAAAATGCAATGGAAACTCGGCTTCGGTACGATTGAGTAACAGCAGTTGGTTGAGACTACAAACTTTGTACCATAACAGTGGTGTCTGAACAGATTTTCTGGGGTTTTTTTAGTCGCTTTGAAGCAACTTTTATTTCGTTTAACAAAATATTTTATTATTAAGATTATTATTATTGTACGTGTTATTGTAACGCAGCATAACAACTTTTTTTTAAAAAAAACCTCTACCAGAGCCTGTGAACAATTGAAAAAAACTACCACTATTGAGAAATTACAATTTTTACAATATTCCTGCTTTAGTAAGGGATTTGGTATTTGGTATTTTCCGGACCAATGAGAATGACATTTTAAAAATGGCTTCTTGCATAAAAGTTGCATTAGGTTGTTAAGCATTGCAACAACTGAGAAATACACAGACCTTTTGTACTGCATACTATCAAGAATTTTTGAATTGGGGAGGAGAATTTGTAACTCTAAAAAGGCCCTATTGAAACCTGTTACATTCATTCCTATTAGTTCCATCCGAGTTTTCAGAGGGCGCCATGTGTTCCATCTGGCAATTTTTGCTCATTTTTCAGAACAAATCTAAAGTAAACTAAATTACAACTAAGCTCAACTAAATAATAATTAAACACAAGCTAGTTTCGTTTAGTTTAGTTTAATTTTAGGCTGAAAACTGAGTAGAAATTCCCACATAAAACTCATGGCGCTCTCTCTAAACTTAGACGGAACTAATAAGAATGAATCTAGGACGTTCCAGAAGGTGTCTCGCTTACAAGTTCTCCTCCCCAACCTCATAAATTCTTGATACTATCTACTGAATATTATTTGTTAATTATTATCTTTTATTCTAGGTTTGCAGAACATTTAACTTTCGCTTTGGTTCTTTTATTTTTGTCTTTATTTGTGTTTATTATTGGAGCAAAGCGTAGCCAAAGGCCGAGCAAAGGTCCGTTTATGAATACTGTATACTCGAATGCAATCTTTGTAATTGCATTACACTATAACTGCTGCATCAATTAATACCAGATTTTTCACATTGACAGATCTACTCCCAGAGGTGGTGTGTAAACAAACAATTTCAAATCGGGCATGTTGTTGAGGAACAACGCCCTCTAGCGACGTGTTACCAAAGCAAATGGACAAAGAAACAAGATACAATGAGCAACCAAAAAGAGGAACCACAACGCTGTCTCCAATGCAATTGCAAACAACTGCCTGTTCCTGATGTATCGTTTGTTGTTCGTTGTTTTGTTTTGCTTTGGTTTGTTTGTTTTTGTCATCACTGCCATCCAGCAACGCACTACGAAAGCAAATGGACAAAGAAACAAGATGCGATGACGCAACACCAAACATTAGCCACAACAATGTCTCCAATGCAACACGATTTAATATTTTTTGACGATCTTGCAGTTTTCCATAATTTCTCCCATGTATTGTTTTATCGTTATTTTTTTTTTAAATAAATGTTTATGCAACTTTAATTTATTGTGTGGTTAATAATTGCTTCGCTCCATTTGGTTGACAGTGTAACTTTTTTAAATTATTTTTTTACCCTATTAGGTAAATGAAACAATACCTTTGTATTGTTAACACGAATTTAATGCATTTGATGCATGTTTTTAACATTCAGTGAATTATTGAATATCACAGAGCACGCACAAACTTCTAGTTTCATGCTATCTGTTAGTATCAAAATGTATTATCATACACGGGGATAGCTGTGTATACGTATGATTCAAGTCCTCTCTCCAGCAAAACTAAAACTATTAATTTATCCGTTTCTAGTCAATATATTTCGACCAAACTTGGCCAGATAGTAGATAGCAACTTTTCCCAACATTATACCAACTTTTATGCAATAGGGAGCCACACGTAAATTTGAAAACTGTTCACTTGTTGTTGTTCTTCTTCTTCTTGTGTGACACGATTTCAGAAAAAAACTACTGCACCAACTAAAATCTGAAACATGATCTTAGCCAGAAATTTCCCTAGGCTTCATCCTCAGAGAGACTACTTTTTCTATTGGTCGATCCATTCCAGAGTTACGGGTCCCTGGACGACCATTTTGATCGTTTTACATTGTTCTAACCATTGTAATTGGGGAACAATGCCACTCAGCAAACTCAAGATCCATTCTTCGTGTACGTGTTATGTCTTTGCTAAAAACTTGATTGTTGAAGGGCAAAATGACGCCGATTCTTTCTGCACGAGTACGAAAGGCTCTCCCCCACACGTGGTTCCATAGGGTTTGGCAAAAAGGTTGGGATGATGTTAAAACGGGTCGAACCCTGTATCGAGTCCAGCCTGAGTGCAGTTCTCGTCTTGTTGTTGACAGACTCCGGTTCCAGCAAGCAAGGCTACTTTCGTGACAGCGCACAGGGCATTCGCTTCTGAGTGCTCACCGATACAGGATTGGACTAGTGGGCTCGCTGCTTTGTGGTGTGTGTGGTGTGGATGTTGACGCCGGAACAGTTCTATTTGCATGCCCGAATCAGCGTAGTAGAATATCGAAGTGGACTGAGAAAATGCCAACTAGGAGTCAGTTGCTAGCCCTCACGGGGAAGTCTTCGCTGCAGAGGTAGCGTTCGCTGGCTGGATACTGCGTTGCAGCAAAGATTGAGCTGCAATTCGTGTCCCTCAGTTGGCCCTCCCCTTTGCTCTGACTTACCCTCTCCACAAGAAGTTGAAGAAAATTGTTCCAGTGGTGGCTCTGATGTAGCCATATGGAGCTGGAGTATGCGATCATGTATTTGTGGGTGTTTTTACCTGGTGCGTGGTATCTCATGCTTAATGTAAGGTATGATATGTGTTGTGCTTTGTGGTGCCCCAGTGCCCAGTTTCCCCCAGAGTATCAAGTTGAGAAGGAACACTGAGGGACGATGAAGAACGCTGAAAGGGGTGGCAGTTTTTGCATGCACTGGTGCGGTAATGACTGGTTTCTCATAGAAACATTGGTAGGACGTTGGAGGAATGTGATTAGTATTAAGTGTGTGTTTCAGTTTTGTTGTAATTAGATAGGGGTGCATGACAACAAGTCATGGCCTCTGTAAATAAAATGAAGTGAAAGAATCCCAATCTGTGTAACGACTTGGATGTAACAGTGCCATGGTGCAGCGGTGCTAGTGTGGTGTGGAGGTGACGACTAGTAATGTGATACCCGTGTAATGACTGGGTAGTATTGCGTTAGGAGTACGAATATGTAGTGCTGTATCATTTTACATATGGGGCGTGCGGCTGCGGGCCATGGCTCCGAACAAATATTCGTGTAAGAATCCGTCGTTCAGCTAAACGCATATAGATTTAAGCCAAACTTAGCTACGTTGTCGAAATTGGCAGCTAGAATCGATAGACTGGAGTTTTTATTTCGTAAATGCAGGCTTTCACAGCTGAGTTAAATTGTTTCAAAGTGGCCAGCAACAATGCATGCATAAACCTTTGTAGTACGATGCCATAGCCGTACGAAAGGTACACGGATTACTAACAAAACGTCAAGTGTGCCGTAAAAAAGGGGGTTATATGATTGAAGTTTCACTTTACTTGTTAAAATTTACACGGATAAAATTTGGATGATTTTTAATTGAAATAAGCAAATGTACTATTGAGAAAATTGCATCGGTTTATGTGCTGTTGTGCTTTACGAATATCCGTGTACCTTTTAACAAGTAACGTGAAACTTCGATCAAATAAACACCCTTTTATGCGGCACACTTGACGTTTTTGTTTGTAATCATTATCAAATTCATAAAATGAAATTACAAATTATGATTATTACTTTTATTATTACCAAGAATTTATAGGGTTGGCGAAGAGAATTTGTGACTGGACCCATACTAAAACGTCTTAGATACATTCGTATTAGTTCACTGTTAGTTTATAGAGGGCGCCATGTGTTTTATGTGGGAATTTCTACTCAGTTTTTAGCCTAAAATTAAACTAAACTAAACGGAAATAGCTTGTATTTAATTATTATTTAGCCAAGTTTACTTGTAATTTAGTTTACTTTAGATTTGGGCTGAAAAATGAGCAAAAATTACCAGACGGAACATGGGGCGCCCTCTGAAAACTCGGACTGAACTAATAGCGACGAATCTAACGTATTCAATATGGAGTTTTTAGAGTTACAAATTCTCCTCCCAAACCCTATAAATTCTTGTTATTAACAATCTTTCAATATTTCAACACTGTTTCACACTTCACCTGAATAACATCAAAGCAGTTGGTCATCACGGCAATGAGCATGTTTAATAAAACAATGACAAAGGCCACGTGGAATAAACCCCAGAGTGTGTATCCAACAGCCACTGGAAATGAGCTATTAGGGTGGTCTAAGAAGGAATCCTCAGCATTGTTAGCAGTCACGTGCCACACATAACCTTCAGGGACACCTGCATAATCGGACTCGCCATGCCCAAATACGGCCCAAAATAAGGCTTGCAAAGTACGGGCGTAACTGCAATAAAAAATAAAGTCATCACGTAACGTGAAACAGAAACTACCCCAATCAACTCCTGAAAGTGTTTTAGAGAAAATCGCGGATTTAATAACATTCTAAGTTCAAGATCGTGTCTTGGTGAAGAAAAAATTTCATGACGCATGTCATGTAATTTTTGTGGTGTTATACTATATCTAAAGCAAAACCCACAAGGGTGAAAGAACCCAACAAGTTTCAGCCAATCAAAGTTGTGATATCAGAGCCAAAATGGCTGCCACCTAGTTGCTACATTAGTTGCCAAGCTAATCCCACCGATTATTAGATCAAAGGTTAAATCAAAAACCTGACCACTGCTACCTGACCATTGTAAGTAGTTTTACGTTGCCAATTATTTCTGGCAGTCCGTTTGCATTGTTACTCGTTAACACTAATAACGAGTATTGCTTATTTTGATCACCGGTGGCGTTTTTCCAACATACGGAAAAATAGCATTACAAATTATTCCAATCTTTTTAGTTAAAGCTTCCCCAAACGTCAAACCTTAAAAGGTACGTATTGGAGTTAAAAATAAGTGTTGAATACAAAATTTCATCCGTATCTGTAGCATAATTTATTTTATATGAGCGGAATTAGTAGTCAGTAGTCAGCTAAAAACAACGATCTTCACGCACTTTTATAACATTGATACAGTTTATGCACGTGATCGAAATACTGGATGGGATATTCGGTTTTCCATCCAGCAACACAAAAAAAGTCTGGATTTTGCGCAAAAAGTTTAAAATTTGACAATTTGACAATTTCGATGTTATGGGGCACGAAATTTTATCAAAGCTGTGTTATGGTAAGCAGTTGGAAAGGATTCGATTCGGCCATGCCATACTGGCACTAATATTCAAAACAATATTCGATGAACATGACAATAATTGAAGCTCATCAAAAAAATCTGGAGATTTTCGGTAATTTTAAGCAAAAGTTTGGCGGTCTGGGACACTGTCAAAATGTCTGGAGATATATAGACAAATCTGGAGCTCTGGGACATATCTGGTAGTTGCATAACGTTGTTCTTCCCTGCTTTTGGAGAAAACCCTTCTTCTCGGTCCCCTTTGGGTGAAGTGGAAGCAATCCACTTACACTAAACCGGCATGGAGAAATTATGTCATTAACAAAACGGTACCGTAACCAAAGTTATGCGAGGTTTTGCGTTTTGTCAGTAGTCGTGTTTGCTAAAATTCGAGTAATACCACAACAAGCCAGTACACTTGGAGGTTGCTGTGCACCAATAGTTCATATGAAGTGCACCACCTGAGCCTCCAAACGAATTTTGTACAAGCCAGATACTGTGTGTGTGTTGGTAGTACATAAACTGTTGGAATACTTACAACACTAACAACAAGTGTGTACCGGGGTAAATTAGTAGGTAGTACACGCTTTTCTGAAAACATGTTATAAAATAATACCCGCTTTCATCAACGGTGCCAGAAGGCAGCAAATGTCAGGTCCTCGTAGGAGGCGAAACTTGAAAAATGGCAGCATGGTAACCATTGCAATTGATGAAATACTCATGTGTGGGCAACATCCGAAGTTGAGGAACTTATTCTGTGTTCGATTCAAATTATATATAGTTCGTTACAATAAACGTGAACCACAGAAGAAGCTTCAGCCTGAACGGCTGCTCCTCGTGCTTCTTGGAACACAAAACCATGCATTATACTTAGCTCCACTCGTAACGGCAACCCATTTTAAAATTGAATGTTGGATTTTTTTAAATAAAACTTGATCAACCAGTTCTGATCTTTCTTAAAAAATTGTTTTAATGTCCTAACCTGACTTGTGCTATATTTTAAGCAATTAATCTTGAATTCTCATTGTGATCAATTTGTTTCTAGTGACGCTAAATAGTTTTGATCTCCATGATGATTTGCGTTTCCTCTTACCTTACAACAGCGCCCTCTGGTGGTAAATCGTTGAAAGCAGTTACTAGTTTAATCAGAATGTTTACCGTTGTGAGAGAAAGAGTGACACTACCGATATACGTAATCTATCTTGGTGTGTTTACTGTCAGTATGCCATTTGTGTGGAGGCTGAGCAGATACACGTCCAGAGTTGGACTGGGTAGCAAAGGGTGCCTCTGCCCTTTAGAGAAATGATGAGGGACGGAGGTCATGGAACTCGAGTCTGATGGATCTGGAGAGCGTTCTGAGCTCCCCAAGCATTGTCCAGGGAAGTTCCCCATGAGCCTTTGTTATTTTGATATTCTTCTGGCTTCGACATGCACTCTTCAGCATACACATATTATATTTCAAGAAATGACTTTTTCATGAATTTCTTTCTGAGTCTTACATTTTTTTTTTGGGGGGGGGGTGGGGCGGGGGGAGAAGTTTTATAAAGGCATAGAAAATGCAAGTAAGGGGAAGGAGAATGGGGATTTGTGCTTGAAAGGAAAAGACCCAGACCTATTCGTTTTTATTCTGGGGAGGGGGTAAAAAAGAAAGCTATCCAAGGGGTGCCAGAATGTGGGGCAACCAGAGGCCGTCTGTGCCATGCCACAATAGCACTATGGCAAGTACGAGCCTGTACAAGTCAGTGCACAGTCTTCGGAGTATAAATGTGTTCAGCATTACGCAATTTATGGATGTTCCATATGGTATTGTTTTGTAATATGACTAAACTTTGTAAAATGCTTTCACAAACTTTGCTGGTTTTCGACTTTCCTGCAAGACCACTCGTTTCTAATACAGTTACGACAGACTATGTTAACGTTTCCGTATAAAACCAAAAAGCACTATATACATTGGCAGGGTTACCATCTGTAAATCTTTCTATATAAGAAAGTATATATTATATTTACCTTATGAATAATCCTTTATCATATTCATGTTCCTCACGTGTTGCATTGGGTGACAGTCGAAAGTTCTGGTAAACAGCATAAAGGCCCATTGAGAAGGATAAGAGCACAATTAGGCAAACAATAAGGAGCTGACCGATGACCGTGGTCATTCGGCTGAAGGAGATGATGACTGGTCCAAGGTTCTGGCTTAGATGCATCCACTGAAGAATCCGCATGCACGAAAGAGTAGCTCCAATGGCAAACAGACCCTCTGCTACGAGAGCAATACGCCACGTCTTCTACAAGGGAAAAGGATGAAACTGTTAAATTGTTACATTGAGAAGAATTAGTCTACTTATGTTTTGTAAAAAAATTTCCTGGAACCTTTCGCCATCTGCAACAAAGTAATTCCAGCATGGATGAACTGCCTAAGTTGACTTGGTAGATCTTTTATAGGGGATCAGCTTGTGGGTGATAAACCAACCTTAGGATTCAAGCCAGTAAACCCCCCGATCATTGTAAGGAGACAAGAAAACGTCCAGAGTAGGTTAAAAGATGTCACATAGTCGCTAAAAGAGCTTGTTAGTCTCTCAGCCTATAGTTCCTCCACTGTCCGTTCCAGGCACCGATCATGACAGTTTATACAGGCAACCAGACGGAGTTCGAACCTCTCATCCACTACAATCGCTTTGAGGTTTTTCCTAAAGCGATCAGACAGATCAGCGGTGGATGTTAACTTAATTTAACTTTATTAAATAATGTCAACTCGATTATTAGGAGAATTACATGACATGAGATGCGAGTTAGTTTAACAAACGAAAAGGCTTCAAATTGATAACAAACTTGAACAACAACAAAAAGGCTCATTACCTAGCCGTACCAAAAACACAATGAAATAAATTTAAAGTTTAAGACTTGCATTTTGTTCAGATGGAAGTCCTGTTTTTGGGACAAGGGTTAGGATCGTCACACTGTTAGTGTATAAATAGGAGTTGGTTTTTTTTTACACAGATATAAATTGTAATAAAATTCGAAATTGCAAATTGATAGCAAAAATATTAATGTACATTATGTGTAAATATGATAGTCAGAAGACTGCCTTGCAGTATATAACACACAAAAGAGGAGAAGCTTTTCTCGTCAGTTTTCTCATCCTTTCCATGTTCTGCACATTTGGCGATGCCATCGGGGGCCTTTGAGTTCCTGGCAGGTCTAACCTTGGTGGTAAGGCATTCGTATCCCCAAACCCCTTACATCACTATTCCGTAGCCATATATTGTACACTGCACTTACATGTAATTGTGGCTGGCAGTTAGTGACCCCCGGTCCTTGCCAGACCCGTTGCTAACGCAACAAATATTATTATATTATTATTAACTAACCTGTTTCCAAATTTATAAATCTACTTTCTTTATCACTTCACCGTCCCCAATAATATTTACCTCGTCCACAACTTGAATTCGTGCAGCAACGAAGCAACAGGCAGCGGCCATGAAAACAATCATCATGACCAGTTCGTACAAAGTCCACCAACTGGTCCAATAGGAAAGAAACCTCTCAGTGTACATGTCCTGTGCTATTTTGCAGACATGTGCAAGAATCCAGACACAAAGAAGCCAGTGGTACCACGCGAGGCCACCCACGTCGGCATCATTTTCTTCTTCACCTTGCTGAATGATGAAATACAACAGGAGAATGAGGAATGAACAGTAAGCCGAGGCAGAATAGAGGAATCGGTTGAGAGGAACTGCTGTTATATTTGCCAGAATGGACACTGGGTCTGGAAAGATTGAATGTTTGAATTTGTATCATGATATTAAACCTGCCTTCTTTTTTTCCCTTCTTGGTAGTCAATTTTTCATACTACTCTGTTAGAAATTTACTACAACAGGGCATTGATGCGTTCTGTGCTTTAAAAAGCCATAAGTATCTACACATTTCTTTTACATCTGTATAATACAAAAATTATTTACTGGGAACACAAAGTAAAAACTACAACACCTGAAAATAATTACATCAGAAATGCTTGAGCGAGCATGTTTGAAGGCTTTCCCAGAGGTAGAGCTTTACAATGCCACATCCCTACTAACCAATGAGTCAGATATTTAGTAGGAATACAATTAATATCAGATCTCTGAGATTAATTGCATTCCTGGCATCGCCGGCAGTTACCGCTCTCATTGGAGAAGTGTTTTTCGTTTTATATTGGTCGTTCTGCAGGCATTGGCCCCTTTGCTCTTAGATGGTAGGCCACTCGGTATGACGAGTGATGTAAAGGATCTGGATATTTGGTTGACTTCTGACTTAAAATTATCAACAGATTGTAAGAAAATTACTACCCTGGCTTTCCGCCATCTTCGTATCAACAATCAGTGTTTCTCGAGGGCTAACAATCTGACCAGGGTCTGGGCCTTTAAGGTCCATGTAATACCACTCCTTGAGTATGCGAGCCGAGTTTAGTCCCCTTTTCTTCTGGGCGATATTGATTTGCTTGATTCAGTGCGCAGATACTTCACCAGGAGTCTGCTGGGCTTACTGGTACTCCCCTTTGCAGGAGGTTACGACGATTGGGCATATCCCCACTTGAACTGCTCCATCTGCACGCAGACTTGTCACTGACTTACTCGATTATCCGTAACTTATCACCCCTTGATTTCTCTTTCTCTGAATGTCAAAGTTTTCAGGCGACTCATGGTTACCCATTAAAGTTGAAGATTCTCTCGTCCCGCCTCGATTGCAGAAGACACTTCTTTGCACTCCGTGTTGTGCCCTGCTGGAACTCGTTTCCAACTGAGGTGGTGACTTCACCTTTTCTTCATTGATTTCGTCGGTTAATCAGAGCTTGTGACCTATCCAAATTCCTTAAGAGGGATTATTAGTGATGCACCCGTTACCTGTAGTTCAACTGTCTTCTATTTTTTTTTTTTTTTTTTTCAATTTTAATCAGGGGTGGTGTTAGTGGTTATACCCTTCCATCACGTAACCAGTTATATGTGGCAGGTTAAACATTTTATATTATTATATTATAGTATACAATTGAATTGGTGGCACTATAAATTCTTGCCAATCGCCAATTTGATATCTGTAAAGGTTAATGAGAAACTAAAACTTGTTCATTGGTTAAATTCGGGTCTAACCTGGTTTAGGCTTAGAACTACAGGACGATATCTGATTAACTTGAAACTTCAAATTTTCGTTCTTGATTAACCAAAACATTCTTGTCAAATCTTTCGCAGTAGTTTCGAAAGTTTATCGAACAAAGCCAGGTAGGGGATCTGCGGGAGTGTTGTTAACTCTCCCTGTGGGGTCCCTGTAAGCTGAAGCATTTTACGGTACATCACTACCGTATTCTGCGACTTTTCAGTGGCACGCATTATGAAGCTGTTCAAAAGCACAATTTACTGGTCTGTCTGTCTGACCTCAGCCGTGCCGCATGACAACTTTTGAACCCGGTTTCTGATTAATTTGAACTTTTTCGGTTTTTCATATATATTTATGCTCTTTTTTTTAGCATAAATATATATCCTCTTGCAGAAAAAACTGGGCAAGAGATACGAGGGCATGGATGTTTAAAGACCAACGTTAATGTGGACATCGTTAACTTGATACCTTCACAGTTCACTATTCGGAGACAATAACCAGACATGACTGGTTAATGGTTATGCCAGTATTGTTAAGTATGTATAAAACAAAGTTAATCAAACAATGGACTGAAAGTAGATACACAAAATGATACCGAAAAATCCTTCGTGTCCCGTCTTTCAGTTAATAGTTGAAATGCAATACGTACACAAATTGAACTAACACTCTTAAACTTATGAGGACTTACGGCTTTTTCACATACTGTCGAGGATTTTATTTAGCATATACTACGTATGCAAAAACACACAACTAAATTCTGTCAGATATTTCTTAATGCTCAACGTAAATTAAAACGCAAGCTTAAGGCCATGGGAAAAAATTGTTTGGTTCTTGAGCATTTTTTACAACTCAAGAAAGTCACCAGGTGACCAGGCTTTTATTTTTTATGTTTTATTTCGGTTTGAAATTAAGTAACCTACTGTCTTAATTTGTTTTCTTTTGTCTCAGACTATGGTAGTGAATTTCTAAACATTTCAAACTATAACTTAATCTGATTTGAAAACAAAAACGAACTCGTTCGATGCTTAAGGTAAGGTTTAACTGGTCCAAAGTCAAAACAGCAAAGGAACACAAATGAACTTTCCTGTAAGGTTTCAGATACTGCAGTGTTGCTGTACTGTTTAGTCCACGTGAAACCTTACTGCTGTATCCAAATGTTTTTGCTATTTTACTTTTGCAGACAGTAGATCAGCTAATAATTGGTGCATTCTACTTGGCTAAACGACATCACTGGAAAATGTTTAAAAACTAATCGTCTTAAGTGTGCTTAGCCTAGATGCACGGACAACTCGGGGTTCGTGCAAGTCCTTTAAAACTTGGAAATGTCAGGAAAGTAATAATGAAATTCCATGTTGGAAAAGTGCTTGAAAATCTTGAAAAATGATATATCCACCATCAGTAGGGTAATGATCGGAAAGTAGACGAGGTGGCTGATATACACTGACAAAATTTAGCCAAAAACGTAGTTGAGTGTGTTGTATTACATTATTCTGCCTTTGTTAGACGTGAAAAGTTTTGAAATTTTGGCTTCGGCTTTAAGTGCGTAATGGTTGGATGCAGTAGTAAGGTTTCACGTGGCCTAAACAGTACAGCAACACTGCAGTATCTAAAACCTTGCAGGAAAGTTTATTTGTGTTCCTTTGCTGTATTGACTTTGGACTAGTTAAACCTTACCTTAAGCATCAAACGAGTTCGTTTTTGTTTTCCAATTCGTGCTACTTTGGCGTACCATGCAGTTTAGGTTAGCTTGTTTTAATGTTTTGTATCGTTATCAATTCCGATTTGCACAAACCAATGGAAACAAACACTTTAATATTAGGTCTTCGCCTTCAAGCTGGCATTAATGCTGATTGGAATTGTTGAATAATAACAATGTGTAAAACTAAATACAGATGCAAACCTATTTACGTTGCCTTTTGGACTTATATGTCAGCCTGCCTGAGCGGGGAATCGAACCCAGGACCTTTGAAATCAAAGGCCG
>JAHWFP010203603.1:6100-23037 GCA_023313725.1 Lithobius niger
TCTGTTAGACAACATCTTCGTACAGGAAGACAACAAATGCAAACGTGGAGCTAAATTTCGGTACATGTATCCGTTAGACAACATCTTCGTACATGAAGACAACAAATGCAAACGTGTAGCTAAATTTCAGTACATGTATCTGTTAGACAACATCTTACGACAACGAATGCAAACGTGTAGCTAAATTTCGGCACATGTATCCGTTAGACAACATCTTCGTACAAGAAGACAACAAATGCAAACGCTTAGCTAAATTTCGGTACATGTATCTGTTAGGCAACATCTTCGTACAGGAAGACAGCAAATGTAAATGTGGAACTAAATTTCGAATACATGTTAGGCATAATCTTCACAGAAGATGAGAACAAATGCAAATTGTACGTAAATTTCGGTACGTGTACTGTTTCCGTAGGACAACGTTTTCATGCACGATGAGAACAAATGCCAATGTATAGCTAAAGTTTGGTACGCGTATCTATATACAACATCTTTGACAGGATGACAGCAAATAGTGCAAACTTTTCAGAAAGAGTATAATAATAGAATCTCGTCAGAAACGTTTACACAACTTCTTTAGAAACTCTGTAGAATTCTTTATGCAGAATCCCTACAGACCACATGTTTCATACAATTCTAGAAAGTTCTACACAATGCTATAGAACTCTTAACAGACTTCTGTAGAAACGACTTAGAACACTTTCTTAAGGCCGTTAAGGGGGTGGGGGTGATTGCAGAAGTGTGATATAATTGTTGAGGTGGGGGTGATTGCAGAAGTGTGATATAATTGTTGAGGTGGGGGTGATTGCAGAAGTATGATATAATTGTTGGGGTGGGGGTGATTGCAGAAGTGGGATATAATTGTTGGGGTGGGGGTGATTGCAGAAATGTGATATAATTGTTGGGGCCGGGGTGATCGCAGGAGTGTTATATAATTGTTGGGGTGGGGGCGATTGCAGAAGTGTGATATAATTGTTGGGGTGGGGGTGATTGTATTAGTGTGATATAATTGTTGGGGTGGGGGTGATTGCAGAAGTGTGATATAATTATTGGAGTGGGGTGATTACAGAAGTGTGATATAATTGTTGGGGTGGGGGTGATTGCAGAAGTGTGATATAATTGTTGGGGTGGGATGTTTTAAATGTTGTGACACTGGTACTCAAGAAGTTGGATTTGGGATTAAGGTCGAATGGCGTCGCACTTCTGATTAAATTTGAAAAGAACAGAAATAAACCAGGATAAACAAAACATCCAGGATGGAACTCGTTGACATCTAGAGTTTATTTTGATACGGCTTGTTTGGAAGAAAGAAGTCAAAAGACTTCCCACGACCAGGGTTCAGATAATTTATTAATTCTGAATTTCCCTAATATTTCCAGGTTTTCCAGATGCATCCAATGGCAATTTCCAGGTATTTACGAGATGTTTAGTTAGGGAAACTGCCAGTGGCTAATAGTTTTATTAATATTTATACGAAAATAATCCAACAATCCAGAAAATAGTTGTTTTAGAGACTAGTCCAGATGGGACTTAACTAGCCTGAGATTTGGTTTATGGAGTTATATCTAAAATACCTCAACATTATTAAAGCACAAATTAAAATATTTGCTACTAGCCTAGGATTTTTGTTGCTGATCCGCTAATTCAACGGAACTTAGAGAATAGACACAAAGGCATTTTTTTTTCAAATTTCCTAGTCTTTTCCATGATATTCTAAAAAATTCTTGTTTTCCCTGAAATTTTCCTGAGATTTTGACTCTGTTTTTATTTTCCCTGAGGTTTCCAGGTTCTCCAGCTTTTCCAGGTTTTGTCTGAACCGTGACGATTTACAGCATTTTCGGTGGTTGATGTTGAAAGAATGTTCACCTAAAATCCTTTTTTTGGCTTTCTTTCAGCTTAGTTCTAAAAATAAATATTCCCAACCTGCTGATGCCAGAAGAGCAGAACCTAAATCGGCCGAGCAAAAGTATAGAAAAGAGAGGGAAAAAAAAAACCAAAGGAAAGCCTAGCACAAGAATTTAGGTTCACGCATGCGTGGGAAGCCTTGCACGCAATTTTATATAGAATCGTTTACATTGCCTAACAAATTCTTACATAATGAAAGAGGCCACAATATTCCACTGGTTGCTCTCCCCCCCCCCCTCCCAGGGGCCCAGTGCAGTGGAAAATGCCGGCACTAAACAAACCTGGGGTCACAAGGACATCAGACGCAAGAGAAGGGGTCAAGTTGATAAACGCTAGGACGATGGGGATGAAAATATGGGGGTCCAATAAACCAAGGCCCATCGTGTAACGACGCCAGGAGGTAAACTCAGCCCAAGGCCAACAGGCAAATTTATAGATGACAGACAAGTTCCGTCATTGTAATTTGTGACACTAAGGGGTGGTGGAGTGTTTCAAATTAGGCCTAAAAGCGAGACGTAGTATATGGTCGGCCCCTTAAGGTCTATGAAACTACAAATTTATTTTATTTCAAACAAACATAAAAGAAAAAATAGGACAACAATTTACCCAACCCCAAATAGTTGAAGTCAGGAAACTGGCACATATTGCCGGGAATAACATTCAATTGCCTATACACGAGAGTTCGTCTAATTGCTTTCGCCTGGTTGCGGTGCATCTTGCAGATAACCATAAAATTTCATTGCCGAAAAGCAGTTTTGGCCGTACGAAAGAAAGGTGGTTTCTTTTCGTTTCGTTGACAAGTCGTTAATTTAGTACAATGTGGTCGATGTCACGGTCCAGGGAAAAATCAATAAGCCTAACGCAAAACGGAGCCCAAAACAGAAACGCTGCAGCTATTTTTAGAACGTGCCAGTGCCCCTTCCACACACACACACACACCCCTCACCCAACTTTATCCCTCTCTGCTTCCCAAACTGGCAGCAGCGTTCGTTGCATTCGTCCTTCGTTCATCGATTCTTCAACAGATATTAACCACAAACGAAAAGGGTTGCCTGTTGCGCCACACAAAAATAGAAGAAGATTTTAAAGCGCATAAAGTAATGCAGATTTCATCATACCCAAAACCGCCAGAAGAAAATCGCCAAATATGCTTACGTACGTATAACAGAAATACTAACTGCTAAGCAATAGAAGATCACATTTTTGAAAACATTGAGTTATATGGCTTTCCATACATTTGTTGTAGGATGGAAACCACACACATTTCTACCTGTGTGAGAAGAGTGAAAACTTGCCTTTTGCCGGTCAAGCAAAATTCTTGATTCGTGCAAATCAAGTTAAATCTCGAGCAGCATTTTGAACAAACCAAGTTAAATTCTACGTATTAGAAAAAAAAAGTGAAGGGTCCTGGTGGACTTAGCCAAAAAAACACGCAAAAATCTAAAATTATTTTATTACATATTTGGACTGTGCGAGTGATTTTCAGCAACTTTCCCTTTGACACCACCCATCTAACTCTAGTCATGTAGTCATCTAACCGTAGTCATATTGACTTAAGAAAAAAATGAATGACCCTGTTGGACTTAGTCCAAAAAACTCATAAACCGGAAAGGTTTTTATTACATTTCTGAACTGTGCAAGTAATTCGAAGCAATAATCCTGTGACACCACACGTCTAACCCTTCTAGTTCAGAATATAGTATAGGCATCTATTGGACTTTAAAAAAAAAAAGCAGTGTTTTTTTCAAAATAAGTTAAATTCATTCTTCACACTGATTCAGAGCCTGAGAAATTGTTGTTTTGTTTTGTTATCGCCTGCCCTAGGGGTACATTCTGAACAATCAAATCTTTGTAGGCTAAGCTACTTTTGCTTGGGTAGAAATTTGGCTTTTTTTGCAAAAAGTTATATTTTAAATTTAACTTGCTTTGCATATTTGCTCTTCAATAATCAATCACAATGTAAAAGGATAAACATTTTAGAGTGTGTCTTTGAGAATACAAGCTACACTAAATTGTGAATGAAACAAGACGCAACTGGAACTCGAACCTAGCAACTTCCATTTTCTAAGCAAGTGCTTTACCAATTACACGGTGATCCTCTGATCCAGTCAAACTTAGAATCTGTAAAACATTTCTTACGTGACGTCTCCTGATCACGGCTTAATCTGGGCCAGAATAGGCAGGTCGCGTCTCTTTTTTTTTTTAAATCGATGTTCCGGCTTTTTTAAAACAGGCGTATGGAGCTTTCAGTAGTTCCAATCAACTTAAAATTGCCGTAACTCTCAGATACCAAATTTAATCCAGCCTCACTGTTATTATATTACAAACAAAAACGTCAAATGTACCGTAAAAAAAGGGTTATATGATTGAGATGTTTCACTTTACTTGCTAAAATGTACACGGATAAAAATTGACGATTTTTACTGGAAATAAGCAAATGTACAATTGAGACAATTGCATCTGTTTAAGTGCTTTGTGCTTCACGTTTTTACATATATGATTCGTGAAGCACAACAGCACTTAAACAGATGCAATTTTCTCAATTGTACATTTGCATATTTCACTTAAAAATCATGAAATTTTATCCGTCTACATTTTAAAAAGTAAAGTGAAATTTTAATCGTAACCCTTTTTTTTACGGCACAATTGACGGTTTTGTTTGTAATCCGTGTACATTTTTTATTCCATCACCTAGCATAATTCAGTCTATGCCTTGGGGCAGTAAGTAATTTTTTTTTCATTTACAAAGGTGTGAACGCGCGCTCACATACATTGATTGTTGCAGTGCGTGCATGCAGTGATTGTTGTTGTCCACTTAAACAATTCAGCTCATCTCTGAAAGCCTTCATCTATGAAATAAATACGCCATCCTATCGTTTCTAGCTGCCAATTTCGAGGCCGAAGGCTTTACCAACGTAGCTTAGTTTGGTTTGAAACGATATGCGTTTACCTGAAACACGGATTCTATCATTTTATCCATCAACAATAAACTTATTAGCAAAGATATAACACGTGCACGAAGATTGGCTCTGGGGTTTGCTGAGTGGCGCTGTTCCCTAATTACAATGGTTAAAACAATGTAAAACAATCAAACTGATCCTTCAGGAGCCTGTAGCTCTGGACTGGCTCGACTCGACCAATCGAAAAAGTGGTCTCTGTGAGGATGAAGCCAAAGGAAATTTCTAGAGCAAGAGCCTATGCCGAGGTATCTACGTCATAAAGACAGATGTTTTGACTGTAGGATTATCTGCGGAAAAATAAGTCTTTTAAGAATACCCAGGTCTTACGAGTCAAAGCGGGTGCTTTAGGGGCATATGGGGGGGGGGGGGCTTGAAAACCCCCCAAAATGACCTTCATTTACCTCATAAGGTACATGGTTGAAATTAACGTCAAAACAAACTTTAGTATACCAGATTAAGGGCTGCACACAATAAGACACAAAACGTGGGTGCTTTAAAGACGCCTTTACACATTCAAGACGCCATTCAAGACGCCTTTACAGTGGAAGACACACCCCAAAATGACCGCCGTCTACCTCACAAGGTAAACGGTTCGCATTAACGCCAAAACAAGCTTTATTGTACCAGAATCCAGGCTGCACATAATAAGACACGAGATTGGCTGCTGCAATCGTTTAAGATGCCAATAACATTGTATTGGTCTAAAACAGCCAAAATTACCATCTTTGTGGTGTGGGGAATGGAATAAGTGCTGTTCGTTTACAATATCATCATTCTAAATCACTTTCCAAAGTTTTACTAGACCAATATTGTTTTACACAAAACTATGAAGATGTATGATAATATCAAATCTCTGGATTGTATGATAGTACCAAGTGTCTGTATATACGATAATAGTTACAGTTAACAGTTCTTTTGCTGTTGTATTTAGGTTCGTTTATAATCTTTGTATTCATGTATTCTTCCATTTCTTTCTATTCTAGCTGTGGTTTTACGCTTAATGTACTGAAGGATTCTGGTAATTAAGGATGGGTAACCCAACACCTGGTGAGAGACGTTCCTACACTGGTGTTACGCTTTGAAGAGACTTATGAAATGAATGAACTACCCACTATGCGTGTTTGATTTCTAGGCAAAACATGTTCGCTACACATTAGGTTGTAACAACTAATAACACTAATGTTTGCATTGATAGTACGGAGGACTCAACAACTTAATTTTCTACTCGTCATTATCATGTAAAAGAAGAAGGGCATTCCAATCAAACGGCCTGGATGTTGAGCATTACAGAAAGAAACCAAACATGAGCTTCAAAAATTAGACGATGCAAGACGATCAGCAGTTCCCCCAAACATTGTTGACGTCGAACGACAAGGCAAATTGTGGATGATGTCAGTGATGCTACAGATCAAGGAAACCCCTATGACGTGGGTTGGATGGAATTTGAGAATGACGTCTGAAACTGTCCAACAGCAGAAAATGTGGTACCTCCCATCTATCAACGTGTCAACATCAATGTCATTGGTAGCCCAAACAATGACAACAGCACAGTTCATTGCAGAAGAGTGTGGTCAAAATTACATTATGGTTTCATACGATCTTGCAATGGCAAAGTCAGCTTTATAGATACAGGCGGAGGAGTCACCTTTGTACGACAATTTATTTATTCAACTTGATGCTTTCCATATAGAAATGTCTTTCTTTAAAGCCTTGGGTAAATTTATTGAAGGGTCTGGAGGACCCTACGTGCTAATTGAGTCAAGAATATTTGCCTCTGGATCAAGCACTACCATCGTTGTAAGCGTATTCATCAACTCCTTGCGTGCGCAATGGAAATGTTGCACTTTCACGCATCCATGAAAAACAACGAGCCAGTTTTCATCGATGAATTTAGAGCACCGATAAACTACCTGATGAAGACTCAGATTCTCTTGTCATATCAGCAGAGTTATCTGACTTTCTACTAAAGTATAAAGTATTTTGCAAAGAGTCAGAAGAAGGAATTCATGGAAACACAGCTAGATACTGGTATACAAAGTTCGTTCAGCTTTACAATCAACTGTCAAGAAGTATCCGCACAGGTGGGTGAAAGCTCTACATACACTGTCTGCATAAAATAGCCGATCTCTTCTTTGCTTTTAATCATCAGAATTACTCACGTTGGTTAGTTCGATTCCACGACAACCTGCTGAGAACGGAGGATTCACATCCAGAGATTGAAGATGAAATCAATAAAGGTTGGTTTTCAGTTCGAAGAACCATCAAGCCTTTTTCAAGCATTCCAATAGACTTATGCTTGGGACAGACTATCAATGCAGATGCAGCTAATTAATTGACTGGAATATCTGCATTTACGAATTCGATTTCAGCTAGGCAACGATGGGCATGCAGTCATTACATACGGACAAGTGTCATATCCCATCTCTTTGATCAACTAGGTATGAAGCACAAGGAAGATGTATCACGTGAACAAATTCCTCACCGAATTAAAAAGGACAACAAAGATTTGGAAGTGATTGTCACTGAAGTGACATCCTGTCTTAATTCATTTAATATTGAAGTTAATAAGTCGTTGTTCGAACTAGCAACAGGCAAAGCTGCATCCAATGCAACCAAAGATTTCCTGTTGTCTGTTTTATCAACCAGGAGTAACCTTAGAGACACTTTTACATCCGGGTGCGCAAATGATCCGAACATGTTTGTGGAAAGGATCACAAAACAAAACGTGTATACGTTTGCATCTGAAGGAGCAAAAACTAAATTGTTTGCAACCGCTGGTAAGGTTCTTGAGTCAAAATGGAGAGGGACCTAATGGGAAGAGCACTTTGCACAGCCACTCAAAGACAAATTGACATGAAAGTGTTGTTTACCTATCCACTGACTCCAATCCCCCTTTCTCTCTGCCGTATTGACGGTGTCATGCATAAATCAACAAATCTACCAACAAATCTACACTGTTCAGTTGCTTAGAAGGTCGAGTTGCACCTGAGCCCCCAAATGAGGTCAACTGTGTAATTGTTGATGGCTTATTTTTTCAGCATTTACTGGGAGAAGTTCCAACCACCTTTGGAGATTAGTTAAGTAAATCTTCCAGAAACTATGCATGATAAAGGTTTCAAGAATTGACTTTGTATTCGATTGTACAAAGTCACTATCTATTAAGTATAGTAAAAGGGACAGACGTGCTGGCCATGTTAACAGGAAACCTCCTTTCAACATTACGGGTCCATTACAGACGCGACCGACAGACTTTATAAAAGCCCTCAGAGGCAACAACTACAAAGAGGCATTAGTTGGGTTTTTAGTGGAAAGTTGGAATGGCAACGAGCTTTCAAACATATTCTTATAATCGGGTCTAAAGTGATTTATGTTACAAGTTATGACATTTGCTATTCATACAGATGCGTAAATAAACAAGTTGTTCGGTGTGTTGAGGATGCTCTGTCTAGTAACCATGAAGAGGCAGACTCTAATATGGTGTTTCACCTCTCACAAATACCACCTCCTGCAAATGTTGTCATTCGAGCATCAGATACCGAAGTTTTGGCTATTGTACTAGGAAACATGGAAAAGCTCGATAAGGGAACTAACGTATGGCTCGAAGTTGGATTGCAGAGTAAGAACACACTGTGATACATAGGCATGACAAAGCTGTTTGAAAAGCTTGGAACTTTATTATCCCATTCAATTCCAGTCTTTCACGCCTTTACAGGCTGTGGTTACACAGCTGAATTTTCTAGAAGAGGAAAAGTAAGGCCATTTGTACTTCCTGAGAAGAACAATATAGCCCAGGAAGGTTTCGCATCATTGGGAAGAACTAAAACAATAAACGACAACACCTGCCTTAACATTGCGAAGTTTGTGTCTTCCCTCTGCGGCAAACTAAACCTACCTTTGAATGAAGCAAGACTGTATGCTTTTTTTACGTATATACAAACCGAAAGGTGCGTGTCCATTAGACAAGATTAAAGGGATTGATGCAAGCTCCCTTCCTCTATGTAAGGCTGTTATTAAGGAGATGATATTGCATACGAATTATATATGCTGTATTTGGAACAATGCAACTATGAGCCGTACTCCAGCTTACCTTCCTGTAAACAATGGGTGGAAGTTGGTTGATGATAAATGCGGACCTGTTTGATTTGCAGGGGATCAGGCTCCACCAACTCCGGAAAACATATTGATCGATGGAAGATGATGGTGATAGTGATAGTGACAAACAATGCTTAGAATCATTATTCAGTTATGTTCTATATCCTCATCTGATAAGGTCTGCTCTGTGATCTGATACGAGAAGCGCTATTCTGTGATCTGATAGGAGAAGCTCTTATTCTGTGATAAAAATATGATCTGATATGCCACAATGGTTGTACATAACACTATCTGCAAAATATTTCTCTTATTCCAAGCACACATATGTGTTATTTTGTATTAAATTAATCTCGATTATGTTCATTGCTTTTTGTGGGTCTATTACAACAAGGTTCCCTATGACAATTTTGGCCATTTTAATATGCTACTGGCATCTTAAATGGTTACAGCAGCCAAATCTTGTCTTATTATGTGCAGCCTGGATTCTGGTACAATAAAGTTTGTTTTGGCGTTAATGTGAACCGTGTACCTTGTGAGGTAGACGGCGGTCATTTTGGAGGTGTGTCTTCCTCTTTAAAGGCTTTTTGAATGGTTAAAGCGCTCACTTTTTGTGTCTTATTGTGTGCAGTCCTTAATCTGGTATACTAAAGTCTGTTTTGACGTTTATTTGTACCTTATGAGGTAAATGAAAGTCATTTTGGGGGGTTTTCAAGCCCCCTGTGCCCCAAAAGCGCCGACTTTGACTCGCAAGACCCGGGTATTCCCAAAAGACTTATTTTTCCCCAGGTACTCCAACAGTCAAAACATCTGTAGCTTATGACGTAGATATTTCGGCATGGGCTCTTGGGCTATTCAGGCTTAGAGCATGTTTCAGATTTTAGGTAGGTGCAGTAGTTTTTTCTGAAACCGTGTGACATAAGAACAAGAACAAGAACCACAACAACAAGAAGTGAACAGTTTTCAAATTTACGTGTGGCTCCCTGCTCTTGCTCGGAATTGCATAAAAGTTGGAATAAATATACCTTCCATACCTATCTATCTGGCCAAGTTTGGTCGAATGGAATACAAACGGAGAAATTAATAGTTTTAGATTTGCTGGAGAGAGGACTTCAATCATATAGTATATTACAAACAAAAACGTCAGTGTGCCGTAAAAAAGGGGGTTATATGATTGAAGTTTCACTTTACTTGTTAAAATGTACACGGATAAAAATTGATGATTTTTAATTGAAATAATTAAATGTACAATTAAGAAAATTGCATCTGTTTAAGTGCTATTGTGCTTTACGTAAAATATACAATTGGTAAAGCACAACAGCACTTAAACAGATGCAATTTTCTTAATTGTACATTTGATTAATTCAATTAAAAATCATCAATTTTTATCCGTGTACATTTTAACAAGTAAAGTGAAACGTCAATCATATAACCCCCTTTTTTACGAAACATTTGACGTTTTTGTTTGTAATCCGTGTACCTTTTTTACAGCTGTGGCGTCGCGCTGCAAAGGTTTATGGATGCAGTCGATTGTTGCTGCCCACTTTGAAACAATTCAACTCAGCTCTGAAAGCCTGCATCTAAGAAATAAATACGCCATTCTATCGTTTCTAGCTGTCAATTTCACTAACGTAGCTTAGTTTGGTTTAAATCTATATGCGTTTAACTGAAACACGGATTCCTTCATTTCATTTCATTTTTTTTATTTCCAGGAGCCTTGGTCCAGAACCGTATGCCCCTACCCATCTAATACAGTAATAAACAGTAACAAGGCCACACAATAGCATTTCAGTCACATACAACAAAACCAAGATATTACTACACAGAACCACCGAAAATCCAAGATCTGTAAACTACCCTGGTCTATCCACTGTGTACAAGACATCTTGACCAACCAACTCGTCCATGACTACTCCATCTAGGAGAAGTTCCATGTATTCTTGGGGCACCGAAGCACCGAGGCAGAGATCCACTAACACAAAATCAATCACTGATTCCTCCACTGTGTACAAGACTGAAGCACACACACACACAAAAGTTTGTGGGCCGGCACTCACCCTCCACAGAACAGCACAAAACAGCGGAGCACACACACGCGAAGCACGAAGCACTTGTAGCACTGAGCAATGCAACCACACACTACCAGAGCACCATTCTCCCACCTCAGCCGTGGGCAGCCAGCTACGTCTAGGAGGACGGAGCAAGCCGTACGCACCCGTTAAACCAGTACACCTGTTGCCGGATTCCTTCATTTCATTTATTACCCCAATAGCCATGGTCTGTAACCGTATGCTCCTACGCACAAAATGATGATCGCACCGATAATAACAATACTAATTCCTATGGATTCCAGTCCCACTTTCGTTTCATAGTAAGTATTCACTAGTTTGTCAGTCCAGGTGGTCCAAAGTTGCGTCGATTCGTGGTCCAGAGTTGCCTCGATTCGTCGGATCGACAACGACAGCCATGTTGATTTCAGAGATCACAAATTAATACATGACGCCAGAGTCTGCGCATGCGCAGTCCAATTTATTTAGGAAAAGCGGTCTTCGGTGATGAGGAGGATTCATACCATGCTGACCTCGCTTGTTAGCGTATAGGAGCTTGGTTAGGTAAATTAAACTCCAAAAGGTACACGGATTACAAACAAAAACGTCAAGTTTGCCGTAAAAAACGGGGTTATATGATTGAATTTTCACTTGTTAAAATGAACACGGATAAAAATTGATGATTTGTAATTGAAATAATAAAATGTACAATTGAGAAAATTCCGTCTGTGTAGGTGGTGTTGTGCTTTACCAATCATATATTTAAAACGTAAAGCACAACAGTACCTGAACAGATGGAATTTTCACAATTGTACATTTTATTATTTCAATCAATTTTTATCCGTGTTCATTTTAACAAGTGAAAATTCAATTATACTATAGCCACCTTTTTTACGGCACACTTGACTTTTTTGTTTGTAATAATATTTCTTGGTTTGTTATAAAATCATTATAGAATCATTATGTACAACTGCTTTCGTATTAACTTTGGCCGAATGCCAAATATTTTTCAGGCTACAGGAGTCGAAACTCGAAATAAGTCAATTTTCTTCCCGTTTTTATCGTTTATTTACATAGTTAGCCGTTGAAGTTTAATTGAGGGTCCAGAATTACTGGTGCCCACCTCTCCCCTAAGATTATGAAGAGCTTCCCCATATCATACATCCCGCCCAAAAACTTTTACAGAAGGTATCAGTTTCAGAGTAGGATTATACCAATAGGTCGGGGGGGGGGGATAACGGGAAAGCTGACGGGTGTATGGCCTTTTCGGCGAATCCCGTTCCGTCGAATTTAAATCCGTGTCGTAACTTTCGGCGAAAATCGGAGAATTCCTGTTTTGCCAAATCATTTTTTTTTCCCGAAATATTGTCTGCCGCGCTCGCTGGGGCTAATAAACATATCACAACAGAAACCTCAACTAGAAGCACAAATTCCATCCAAGTAGGATTGCTTTTTAACTTTTCTAATGTAAAATTTTTGACGAATATTTTCGGCGAAACGGGATTCAGCAAAACGGGATTCGGCGAAGCAGTAAACAACCAGCTGACAACGGAATGGAAGTGAATGTTGTTATTAGTCAGTCTTAACGACCTCGAAGGGTTAAAAGAAAGGAAGGGGAATATTTGTGTGTGGGGGGGGGGGAGGGCTGGAGGGGAAATTAGACAGTGATCAACTGAATCGTTTTATGGTTTATTTATTTTTGACTATTGGCATTTTGGCTTGCCCCCCTCCCCCCAAAAAAAGGCAATAAGGAGCTTCTTATTACTCCCTGTAGGGATCCCTGCTCAAAATCTGAACTATAACTGAGTTATTTTAAACCTCATTTTTAACATTATTGTCAATAGTTAAACCAGGGAATAATATACGTGGTTTTTTTCCCCAAACTTAGGCCAGAGTATGAACTGCGTCGCTGATTTGAAAGAAAGGTCGTGCATTCCCATAGTAAACAGGGGGCAAAAAATGTCTAATATTTATCAACTAATGGCACTTGACAAAAAGGTCCTGCAGTCCTTCCCTATAACAGTGAATAGTTCTCAGAAATCTCTGCCAATTTCAGGTCTTCATCATGTCTACACTATTTCTTGCTTGCAATTTCTAAGCCGTTTACACGATAGAAAACAAACAGGTCATTGAAAATGTCAGCAACATATTTTGTGCAAGAAGGTTGAAAGCCATGTTTTGATGTAACAGCAACCTGCATGCCCCAAATTTGTGATTCGTGCAGCATCATTCGATGCCCTCTACCGTGAAAACCAATTCTGGAGGGACTGAAAATAATTTGAAAAGGGTCGAAAAATACTTGAACATATTGAACGTCTTCCCTCTGCAGAAGAACGTCCACTACTGTAATAGAATGTCTTTTCTAGCCGTTCTTATTTTGCTGACGTCTACGACCTATTGCAAACAATTTACAATGGCTTGCACCCTGAAAGACTGTTGTAACCTCTACATTTAACTTAACTGGGGTAACTAGGTTTAATTGAAAGGGGGGAGCATTTTCTTTCCAACACAGCGGAAAAAAATGTTGCATCAAGTAAAGGATGTTTCAATTGCAGTTTTTTTTCTGATATCCTGTTGACGCTTTATTGTGGTATAATCTAACACAATTACTGACTTAAAGAACACTTAACGAACTTTTTTAATAACTTAAATGGATATTGTTAAGGTAAAAGATTAACATCGTAGCGTGGATATATGACTAGAGACTGACGCAGAGTAATAAATAGACATATCAACAAGGTGAAGCCAAACATGGCTAAACACCCGTTCAAAACGAAAAGTAGAGCTTGAGTACAAAAAACATTAGAGCGTTCGTGATAACAATGTAACAATACAAACTGTAAGCTCTTAACAATTCTGTTACATATAAGGGACAAGCCTTTGTTAGCTTCCAACGCTTGGTTTTCATTCCAACAGATATGACTAGTTTTAAAACACCACAATTGGCCTACATAAGCCTATACTGTCCTACATACAGAACGGTATACGTTGGGGATTATTTTTTTAATATTTCTAAACTTGGCCTATTAATGTTATCACCACATGGGAAGCCTAGAACCACATGCTGACCAGTTCAGACGACAAATTTGACGAGACATCTTTCTAAGCGGGTAAAGCAATCGTTCGAAATTAGTGCATTGTTGCATCGTTCGCAGTGTGACTATAGTAAACTGCAATTACATCCTCCTAAATCTTTATTAATAAAATCGAGTTGTGGACGGCAACGAGACGGCCACAAGACGGCCGCAAGTAACTGATAGAGCGCATATCCGTTTTCATTGTCGGACGCTCGCCCTTTTTCTTTGCTACCGTGGGAAGAAAGAGCTTACTCGCCCTCTTGCTGATTATTGAAGCTTCGTTTGTTTAAGCCTCCCTAACTATATCTTGGGAGACTGGGGGAATGTGACTGTTGCAGACATAGGGCCTTAGGGCTTCGGGCAGATGACCAGGAGTGGTTAACGCTCGTTAAACCCTTTAAACCCTTTGAACTATGTCTCCATCAAGTTTGCTCACAGTTTAAGTCTGCTCCTAAGCGATCTTTATTAATAAAATCGAGTTCGGCCGCAAGTACCAGCCGGGTCAATAGTCGCAGCGCCATCTCTTGATAGTCAACCAAAGCGAACGAAGGAGTATGCACGACCAGGAGGTAGTGGGCATGCACAAAACAGCAACACTCAAGTCAAAAGTCAATAAATCGTAACACATGGCAACACAACCACCACCCCTAGCCCCTAGCCTTTTTGAAGGGTCATCTGCTTTGAATTTTGGGCCACCTTGCCTCCCCTTCGCATCCCCTTTAATTGTGGCACTGACACAATCACTTTACTGCCACTTACATAAAAACAACAGTACCAAACCAAACCCGCGATGGAAATATCACGGAATCATATATAAATGTTATCTTCCATGTGGCGCTCATCTAAATATGTCCATTATTGAGTAGCTCTAGTTAGTTTATGATGATAGTTGCATGCCTCAAGAGGAGGCTTAAAATATTGGACATGTAGGACGGTAGACCCATTTGTGACTCTAGGGGTCTCTTCGATTCACTAGAAAACACAGTAAGTGGAACAGTTAGAAAGAACTGAACTTCAGAATACCCACTTTATGTGGAACAAATTTTACACAGAATGATGATTTAGGGGTACTATCGATAACCAGCTTGCTAAATGCTAAATAATTGTGTATACGGAATCACAACAGTATCGTAACTGTTACATCATTGCCGGTGTAGGTCGTTCATGTGCCAGCGTGGATGGATTTTCGCAAAATAAAAATCAATGAAAACACAAACAAATACAGTAAAAAAAACTTAATTGTTTACCATATTTGGGAAAAAGGCTTTGCTGACTGATTTGATCAAAATATTTGCCTACATCGTATTTGGACGAAAATACACGATATCCGCCTCTCACTGTGTGAGCGAACGAGCGAGCGAGCAAAATGCCTGGCAACTTCACAATATCCACCAATAAAAGTAAGACAATCTAATTACTCGTCGTGGAGTGGATGGAGCTCTTCTTGAGGAAAACAGAAAATCTATTTAATGATGCCTTAGCAAATGTTTGGTTCACGAGGCGAGGCTGATTCATATTTTGATCATCGTGACCAACTTGTCGTTGCTCTATAGAGAGGCCAGAAGACTATTCGACCCGAATACCATCAAAAAACTACTAGAAAATGTTGTAAATGTCATGTAAGCTTTCGTGTAAGGTGTGTTTATCAATAATATTCCAAGCAGGGTTAACTACTTGTTTTAGACTACGTGTAGGCATCCTAAATGCAAGCACGTGCCGTATGATTAAGACTGGTATGCCATACATAATGATGTCACGAAGCTATAAATAATCTATACGAAATTTAAGAAATCTGGTGCCGGCCCATCGTCGAACGTCTTTGTGTACAACGACAATTTGCATTGTTAGTAACCGAGCCATTGTTGTGATAGTATAATGAGCCATTGTTGGCAGGAATGTTCTTTGCTGCAACTCCGTTCGTAAAACTCAATGACAGCAATAATAAATGCCTTGTTTGTTCATTTTAATCAACTTTTAACTCGTAACTTCGACCCTTCCTTCAGCTGCAATAAACGTATTTGTTTATTTTTTACCAAATTTTAAATGTTAACTATGGTTCTTAAAGAAAGGTGGCACTGTCACTGAGAACTTTTCTCCTTCCGCCTCTCTCGTTGTGCCAATGAGTGTAACTAAGATTTGGCTGCAAAATATGGTGAAATATATTCTGACGTTGTTTTTTTCCCAAACACTAGAAAACCTAGTCTGTTAAGTCGTTAAACAACGGTTTCATTGTTGCAGCAGTGTGTCTTCATGATATAAATGCACTGCTTCAACAATGGTCCAACAATGAAAGAGTGTAACAATTCCAATAATACACACAAGGTAGTGCTGTTAAGCATCATCCTCCAGCGAATAACAAGAAACAACAATGGAATGGCTACATTAGGTAGCCTATACCATGGTTTTTCGATCAGCGTCTTTTGGGTAAAGGTTGGGAAACTTCCATTTCTAGTTTCATTTACGCCAAAATAGTTGTCAGATGGCGCTCGCAATCGCAAGCGGCAATAGTATTTGCTAAAATAGCATTGTTTTGAGTTACGGATTGCTGCTTATCCTACGTGTTTTGTCCAAAAAATACCGAATAAATGCATTGTTCCGGCCAGGAAAAATTTATGTGCCTAGAACATGTATAAACAGAATAACGATGACAAAACAAATATAGTACATAAAGTTTAATTAGAAAAAAATATTTCAATATTCAATATTTTTTTTATCTTGTTTTAAATATTTTTATACATGTTCTAGGCATCACATAAATTTTTCCTGGACGGAACAATGCATTTATTCGGTATTTGGACAAAACACGTAGGATCGGCAGCAATCCGTAACTCAAAACAATGCTATTTTAGCAAATACTATTG
>JAHWFP010203604.1:7482-20617 GCA_023313725.1 Lithobius niger
CCCCCCCCCCGGTAGAGAGGGCTTATTCTTTTTGTTTGGACTTTCATCAACATTTTGTGGGAGCAACGTACGTTTCCTTTCGCTTTTGCTCGCCAAACGGCCAACTGGCGAGCAGTGTCACGGTCCACTTAAGTCAGCAGCAACGCTGGCGTCTCTAAGTCCGTGGCAGTGTTCGTCAATCTCTGTGGTGTTGGTTTTCATATTGTTGTTCTTTGCCACTAGCTGGCAGCACCACCCCTCAAGTGTTCCTCGAGGGTTGCTTGATCCGTGACTCAGTGTCTCGCTTGCTTGATCAAAACTATTTAGCGGCACGTCAAACCGGAATTGTGTCTCAAGGCCTACTGTATACTGTAAAGGCCTAATTATTAATAGCTTTCAGACAGGGACAACGCCAGAATCACTTTACTGTGGATGCAACAATTTTAACCGGGGGAGGGGGGGGGGGGGGCAAAACAATTCAACTTTTACGGTTTCCCCCTTCTTCCACCCACCCCCTCCCCCCCCAAAAAAAAGAATTGAAACTCACACTCTTGCAATTCTCTTTTTCACATCGAACGTTCTTGACTTCTTCAACCCCATTTTTGGAGAATATTTTTAAATCCAGCTGAAAAAAAAGTAGTGGTCGACCGAAACCAAGTTTTTCACTTTCGGCCGAAACCGAACCTACTACCGAAACCAGTTATTTAATTTCGGCCGAAACCGAATTCATTACCGAAACTGGCAATTCGATTTCGGCCGAAACCGAAACCTCTACCGAAACCGGTATATCAGTTTCGGCCGAAACCTGAATAATGTCAGTTTTAATAATAAAAGCAAGAATAAAATTTTTTTTTAAATCATGAGTGTGTGGTTTTTCGTAGACAGTCTAGACTGGAAGGCACAGCCCGGTTTACCCATTTCCTGCCCTACACTGAGTAAATCCACGTGCGCCCTTTCACCAGCCCCCCCCCCCCCCCCCGTCCTCCCCACCCTTCTAAAAAAAAACAAGTTTCAGAATTAAAAAAAACTGTCAGTGTGGAAAGACCTCAAAACTTTCGTTTGCATTTTCTTTTTGGTCAATAGTCTTGTTTTAATTAAATAACCATAAATTCGTGTCGGCGAGGGAAGTCCAGAGCACTGGAAAAGGGCTTCATTCATTAAGTATAAGCAAGAATTTATAGGGTTTGGTATAAGCTTTGCTTGAAAACGTGAAGAGAAATAAAAACATAAATCCCCTCTAGTGCAAGGAAGCCATTAATCTGATTGAATTTGGATTGAAAAAAATTGTTTTTTTAAAATTGATTAGCGTGAGCATGGAAGATGAAAGCAGGTTCTGTGATGATACCCCTGTGCGTTCTTAGGCTGCAGCCTAGAAGTCTACGGAAACTGGCTACTGCTGGGAAGTGGAGTTTGGTTCGGTTTTACCGAAACTGCAGCATAGGGTTCGGCCGAAACCGAAACCGTAACCGAAACAAGTCAAACCAGTTTCGGCCGAAACCGAGCTATAACTTCATGGCCGAAACCGTAACCGAAACCGAAATTCGGTCGACCTCTAAAAAAAAGATGATTGTACAAACTAGGCTCTATTGACGTAACCCAGTCGTAACCTAAGTCCTTCCTGTTGCTGTGACAGGAACTAACGTAGTTTTCTTATAAGTATCAGAATTTGCTGGGTTTATACGTTTGATTTTGATCTTGGGGGGGGGGGGGTGCGATCCCCTATCAGTATCAGCCGCCCGCCCCGCAGCGTCGTCCCTGCTTCCAGACCACCGAGACCAGACGACAGCGGTAAACTGACGGATGTAGTGTGAAGGGGGACAAAGTTCAACTTTTGAGGGCGTAGATACTGTAGTTTTGATATTATTGACGAAGTCCTACAGCCAACGAAGTGCTACAATCAAGCCAAAACCGCCGTTTCTCTGTTTTCTGCAACACAGTATTTATTGGCCAGGTTTGTTACAGCGGTTTCTGGTTTTGAGTATCACTAACTAGTTACAAGCCTTTTCAACGCATTAGCTGCCGTGGCGAGCCCATATTTTCGGGGTCAAAGGGGGAGGTTGGGTGGGGTTTGCTGCGGTGTGATCGCCTAGTCATCGCTGGCCTAGGTGCCAAGTAGCCACGACGTGCCAATCTTGGTGAAAAGACTGCAAGGATTGTTGGCCGAGCCAATTTGGATTTTGTGCATGTTTGTTTGTTTGTGGTTTTCTGTTGGGGAGGTGGTGGGGCGGAGGACAATAACGTTCGCTATTTTGTGCTGATTTGGCACCAATTTGCTGACAAAGTAGCTTTGGTGCATGACAGAAGTGAGCTCAAAGATGAAATTCAAATTCGAAATTCAATGCAGCAGGTTGGGGAGGAGAATTTGTGACCGAGACCCCTTCTGAAATGTCTTAGATTCATTCCTATTAGTTCCGTCTAAGTTTATAGAGCGCGCCATGAGTGTTGTGTGGGTATTTCTACTCAGTTTTCAGCCTAAAATTTCACTAAACTAGTTGAAACTAGCTTCTATTTAATTATTACTTAGTTTGTTTACTTTAGACAAAAATTACCAGATGGAACGCGTGGCTCCTCTGAAAACTCGGACGGAACTAATAGGAATGTATGTAGGCTAATACGTTTCAATAGGAACTTTTTAGAGTTACAAATTCTCCTTTCCAACCCTATAAATTGGTCCTGTAGGGCACTAGGCAGAAATCTTCCGTGAATATATAAAGTGAACTTAAAAAGGGTCGGTATGTGAGCTTTAGAATATTTAATTAATTTAGAATTGCTTTGGAAACAACCTGGGATATTTTGTCATTTAGGAACCTAGGGTAAGTTGGGATTTTTGTAAGTGCACTTAACAAAAAGTGCATGACGTGTGTGGGAACCCTGTTAGATAAGGTTCCTTCCTTCGTAATATAGGTTTTTTTTCTTCCCAACATGGTTGAATTTGAACCTAAATCTAGACACACGCTAGTGTGTCGCCACCAAGTAACAGATCATCCCATTGTAGACATCCGATTGTTAAAAATTGATTGTTAATGATAAAAAGGCGGCTCACTAGCAGACATGTGTATGTTAACTGTAAGCAATTGAAAGCATATTTTGGCATGTTGAGGATAAATCCCAATGCGACAGAAATGTTTCAAATTGTGGAAAATGTAAGGGGAAGGGTCAGAGATTAAGAAAAACTGAAATTTAAAGGATGAGTGTCCACCAATCATAGAGAAAAGATGCGTCAATAACGTTGTTTTCATGTTACTAGCTAGCTAGCTAGCTAATAAGATTTTTTCCCGTGTGAAATCCCATAGACTTTTTGCTCATGGCTAGCGCAAAATTGAGAAGGCCTACGTACCTGAACTTTTGTACATGGATGCATAGTGATCTGAGGATGGTCCTTTTGTTGGTTTGGGGGTTGTAGGGGTCAGGACAAATGCGTGGGAGGGTTTTGAAATTCGCCACGGGCTAATTTAAATTTCGTTTCTTTTACAAGTTGCAACCAAAGATTTTAAGCAACAATGGCTTGAACAATCAAGACTGGTCCTTAGATTTATTGTAAAAGCCTGGACGAACTAAAAACTGAACTGTAACGAAGGATAAAATACAGAAACATAAACGTTGCCGTGGATTGCGTAAGAATAAAGGGATGCGCGTTAGATGATGGTTACGCAGCAATACGAGCATACACGAGCTAAGGGTTTTTTTTGTTAATAACCCAAAAATAAATTGCTTCGCATCCTGCTGTTTTAGTAACAACGACCTGCGGGGGTTTCTGCATGACTAAATGTGAACGAAATCTTGAAAAATTAAGGGGAAGGTGAAGGGCTAAACAAAACAACTGAAGGGGATGCACTGATTGAGTGAGCGAAGCGAACGAAATCAGTGATTGTTAGTCAGTGTGTGCAAAAATGGGATTGAAGCTTCTTAAACAGACGGTGTAACCTTATGTAGGTTCACAGTCCTATGAAAGTTGTGATATCCACCCAAAACCAAAACTGGTAGAAAAACCCGCTAAGTTTACAAAAACGATCGGCCTTTGAAGGTAGTGATATCATTCCACCAGGGAAAGGCCGCCAAGGTTAATCCTATTAGCCAAGTTAATCGCACCGAATAATACTTTGTACGTTCAATGAAAACTTGAAGATTGCTACCGCTAGTAGCAATCTTCTAGTTTTCATTTAACTTTCGAACTATTAGTAGGGGCGATTAACTTGGCTAATAGGATTAACCTTGGCGGCCTTTCCCTGGTGGAATGATATCACTACCTTCAAAGGCCGATCGTTTTTGTAAACTTGGCAGGTTGTTCTACCAGTTTTGGTTTTGGGTGGATATATATATGCTACAGTATTTATACGAAAGTGTCATCGTAAGGAACAGCATTTTCTGCATGCTCTGCTTCACGAGTTTTATATCAATTGTCAAAGGTAACTCTTAATCAATTTTTTTTAGTCAGTGTTATTACTTGGCAACGACGAACAATTTAAATTACATGTACTGTAAATAATTGTTGGTGTTTTAAGATTAAGCATGAAAGCCAATAAAGGAACTACGTATTCTAATATTCTCTAATCATGTGTAAACATTGTTTTACTATTTCAGTTTGTATGTGGTTTAGCTGTATTAGATTTTCTATTTTTTATTATTTGTTTTAAAGTGTTTATACATAATTTTCTATTTACATTGGATAAATTTGCTACTAAAACTAGCTACCAAAACTAGCTTCTAAAACCGTTATTAAATTTACTATTATGTAATTGGCTACAGCCCCATTCCGTTTGGAAACTGGCTTTCTATTGTTTCTTAAATAAATAAATACATAAATAAAAGACTTCGACATTTTGCAACTCAGTTTTTTTTCACATCCAGCTGTCGAACTTTGCATCTTTGCTCATAAAATGCGTTTTGTGGCCCAATTAAACCTCAGTTATCAGCAATTTTTGTATGGAGGCCAAACTCATCCTTCCTTTACGGAATACGTCCGTGGTTTTACTGAATTTCGTGTTTAATATAGGCTGTTCACAAAATGTGTCGAACGGGCACTGGCACGCGCCTGCACTGCCTCCTCTCTGCCAGTGCCGGAACTGCGGCGTATTGCGGAGGTGGGCGTCGGAAAAAAAACATTCTTCGGCGGATGCAAATTGCGATGTTTTTCCGGCATGCCAATATTTGGAGGGCAGCGACGGAAGCAGATGTAATATAAACCTGAATTTTTCCTTTTGGTTTGTTTAAAAATATTTACTAACTCACTACTTATCACTATGTTTATACAGATTTTGAATATTATTAAAAACAAACGTAACTGACGACTTTTTTGTTTATTTGTTTTAGAGGTCGACCGATTTTCGGTTTCGGTTTCGGCACCGAAACCGTCAAATTTTTGGTTTCGGTTTCGGTTCTGGTTTCGGCTAAAAAGTTATTGGTCAGTTTCGGTTTCAGCCGAAACCGAATAACTAGTTTCGGTTATGGTTTCGGTTTCGGTTGAATTCTATGCTGCAGTTTCGGTGAAACCGAAACCAATTCCCCTCCTGGCAATAGCCAATTCTAACTAATAGTCTAACTAGGCCCAGGGGGACCGACATCTACACCCTGCTTTATTCTGCCATGCCGATCAATAATAAATGCATTTCTTTTCAATTCATATTTAATCATATTTGTAATGGCATCGGTGCACTGCAGGGAATTTATGCTCTTTATTTACGGTTTCAAGCAAGGCTTATTATACTCATTGAATGAAACTCTTTTCTGGTGATCTGGACCTCCCTTACTGACACGAGTTAATCGTTTTAAAACTAAAAAAAAACAAAAACAAGTAACAAGCAGAAATAAAATGCAAACGAAAGTCATGAATTATTTACGCAAGACTGACATTTTTTTAGGTGGGGGGGGGAGTGAAGGACGCGCGTGGATTTTACTCAGCCTAGCGGCAGAAAAGAGGTAAACCGCTCTCTGCCTCGCAGTCTAGTCTACGTCTGTGAAAAAAACCATACACTCATGATTTAAGGATTTTATCCTTACTTTTTGTCTAATAACTAAAAGTGATATTATTTAAGTTTTGGTTCCAGTTTCGGTAGTGGTTTCGGTTTCGGCCGAAACTGAATTGCCAGTTTCGGTAGTGGTTTCGGTTTCCCTCCTTAGCCTTCGGTGGTTGCAAACACCTGACACCAGACAAGGGTTCCATCAGGGTTGGTTGATTTAAATCACGATTTAAATCATGTAAAAAAATCTTTGATTTAACTCATTTTTTTAAGTGCATCAAAATTTTAAGTGCTGTGTTAAAATAATCAGTTCTTAATGTATACAATTTGTTTGTTAGCCATTCCCTATCCCTGCTCATTTACATTCTGTCTGTCCAATAAGATTAAAACTCATTGCATCAGCCAGGTAGAGAGAGGTCCCTTGGGAATGGGGAATTCCCAAGTCTTGACTTGTCTTGCTGCAGTGGGGAACCCCCTAACTGTAGTGGCTCATTCTGGAGCTGGCTGCTGAGCTGATCTGGTGTGAACTACTGACTGGATGTAAAAGTTAAGCTGTAGTTCATATCAAAGAGTAGGAAAGGAAAGTAAAACTATATTGGATTCTGAAGATGTCAATGTCAGGACGTAAAAAAGACCACATTTGGGCATATTTTGAAGAGGACAAGACCACAACTGACAAAGGAGTCAGAGTTAAAGCCTAATGTAAAGCTTGTGGAAAAACATTGCAAGGGCTTGTTGCTAGGCTCAAAGCCCATAAAGGAAAGTGTTTTTCAGCATCTAATGAAGATGAAACTGAAGATGTTTCTGGAGATGCCTCCTTAGAATTAGAAAGTTCTAATGCAGTAGTTGGCCCTGTAACCCAATCCCAGCCCTCCAATCTCAGGTACAACTTTCTGAAGGCACACCATACGCCCCTAAGAGGTAGACGACTGATGGCTCACCCAATTCCTCCTCTCGTAAACTACTTAAAAAAACTAAGCAAATGGACTCATTTGTGATCAAAACATCTAAGTAAGAAAAAACTGTAATATACAAACAAATAGCCCGCGGTATTTATGCAACAAATACACCTTTCCGAGCCATAGATAATCCAGAAGTGATTAAAGCCTACAACATGATTCGTCCAGGTTACATTCCTCCGACACGAAAGGACATTGCTGGACCCCTTCTTGAAGCTGTTTACCAGGAAGAAATTGATAATTGTTCTAGCATTCTTGAAAATCAAATTGTGTCTATGTGCATCGATGGGTGGTCAAATGTTCATAACGAACCGATTGTTTGTGCATGTGTAACAACTCAATCTGGCGACGTTTACTTGACTGAAACCATTGATACTTCGGGGAACTCTCATACAGGAGAATACCTTATGGATATTACACTGTTAACTATTAAGAACACAGAAAAGCAATTTAAGTGCAAAGTGCGTAGCTTTGTATGCGACAATGCTTCCAACATGACAATGATGAGGAATGAATTGGAATGAATTGTCTTAACGTATGGGTGCTCAGCACATATTTTGAATTTGCTTGCAAAACATTTAGAAATATATGGGCTGAAAGAACATGTGGTTCAGATTGTTAAATTTTTTCGTAACCACCATTTGCCTGGAGCATACTTGGCTGTTAAAGGCAAGGGACCTGGGCTGGTGATGCCAAAAGATGTACGTTGGAACACCCTCACAGATTCCTTAGAAAGCTACATAAAGAACTGGCCAGTGCTGATGAAAATATGTGAAGAACATAGAGACGTTGTAGATATGGACATTAGAAACAAGGTTCTTAATTTAGGAATTAGAAGGAATGCAGAAGACTTGCTGAATATATTAAAACCCATTGCTGTTGCTCTGGACAGTATGCAGAAAAATAACTGCACTATATCGGATGCAGTTGTCATATGGAAGGATCTAGAAAAAAATTGTTTAAAATCTTGGATGACAAAGGCAAACAAGAATTCCGTAAACGTTACAACATGGCACTCACACCTGCTGATTTTTTGGCTAGCCTATTGGATCCACGATTGCCAGTCGGGACCTTGTCACATGAAGAAAGTGAAGCTGCACTTGAGTTTGCTGAGGAAAAGTATGCAGGGACACCTACATTGCTATCTTTAGTAATGACATTTCAATCTCGTGCTGAACCATTTAAGGGGGCCATGTTCAATAAATCGGCGGTGTCAGCTGTCACCGCAGTTGAGTGGTGGAATTCTTTCAAAGCAATGAAGAAAGACGTATGCAGTGTTCGTGATATGGAATGCGTTAATCAACTTATGACTGCGGTCGCATCTTCTGCAGGAATTGAAAGTGTTTTTTCGTCGTTTAATCTTGTGCACTTTAAACTGCGTAACCGTTTAGGAGTTGAAAAGGCAGATAAACTTGTGTTTCTTGTGAAACTCTTAAACAAATAATCCTTAAATAAGTCTTTTAATTTCGAATTGCTTTGCTAAATATGCTTGATTTAGTTCCGTTTTGTAAAGTTTTTTTTAATAAACAAAGTTTGAAAAAAAAAGTCAATATAAATAAAAAAAATCCGATTTAAATCGAAAAAATCTGATTTTTTAAAATATAAATCATGATTTTTTCCAACCCTGGGTTCCATGATGTAGAGGTTTACACCTTTTGTGTTTCTGAGTGGGCTGCTTTCTTGAAAATATTGTAGCTGCAAACTATTCAAATTTGGGCTTGAACATACTTGTTTAGAAAAATTCTCTCTCAGTTTACCTTTGGCTGAAATCACGTGGGAAACCGTGGGATGTTGCAAAAGCTATTTCAGTCTGTTATGATGGCGAAAGTAATGGGAAGACAACATTTTAATTTACTACAAGGTAAGTTATATGGTTTGGCAAGAGCCGTTGAGAGGCGTGAAGATATCCTTTGAAGAATCTTAGACTTTTTTCAATTTTAATTTAATTTGCCCCATTGTCTGCAGTCACGTAAAAAAATTGTTCTTCCCCTCCTGTAACAGCGGATGCTACGACGGCTGAGGTGCTTGTGACGCCCCCGACATCTTTGGTTGACTTGGCTTCTCAGTACTATTGATTCCGGTGTTTGTTAATGACTTTTTCATTAACAAGCACAGCATAGGCTACTGGCCCAGCATGGGGAGGGAAGAGTCGATGTCCTAACTGTCTTAATTAGGTTTCAATCAATAAACTAACTGGTATTTGCGCTGCCACCAAGGGGGAGTTGGAAACGAGTATTATTTATACCATTTTGCAAGTCACGCTATTAAATCATTAGTACTCTTTTGGAGTTTTAAAAACCCTTAGTTTTTATTTTAAACAACAAGCAAAGATAAATAAATTTACTTGTCGAATACTAGCTTACAATATGCTTTTTCAATAAAGCATCTTTTGAATTCAAGTGAAGTTTACAAAAATTCAAGATTCTAATTAAAAGATCGGCACAAAAGAATAACAAATTTTCCCTTAGAAAATGTTCTTGGGTTCTTAAAATAAGCAACCTGATAAAAGTAAAAAGCGTTCACAAGTTACAATTATTCACAAGAGTTTTACAGTTTTGTTTCTAGCAATCAAACCGCCCAGTTTTGTTTCAACCCTCGAGTTAATCAAACCTTCTTTTCGTTGCAGCGATGTTTTGCCTAGATCAAACCGTCCTCAGTTATGTTTTACCGTGCATGATAATCAAACCTTCAAAGAGTTCAAGTTAAAATAAATTTAAAATAAACAAGAAGTTGATTTTTAGAAAGAGGGCCTCCCTTACGTTATGGAAGGCTGGGGCCAGAAATGCCGATGGCTTAGCCTGCCATAAATACATTCAAGCTAGAGATTTAGTTAAAATTAAGACTACAAATTTAGAATGGGGGGGCTTAAAGTTTAAATTTCGTAGGTTAGCTAGTACTCCTACGAACCACTACGTCTGCCTGGCGTGGCAACAGTCGGACCGTGACATCTCCACTCCCGACTGGCGTGACCAACCTCCTAGCTTCAGATTTCTTGAGCTGTGCTAAGGACTGTACTGTGCAGGGACTTTTTATGGTGGAGGGGGGAATTCTGGCTACCAAAGCGCGGACATCGAGGATAGCTGGGCCTCTCTGATTGGCTTACGGCCAGGAGAACAATGGAAAGTCGGAGGAGCGGTCGGTTGAACAAAGGCTTTGGGTGCAGAGCCGTTTGAAGGAACAGGAATATGTACACAAGGGCCAGTTTGAGTTTTGAACTCCTTGACAACGTGATTTGGCCATTAAACTGAATTGTAATTGAACTACAGTGTTATGCACTGCAACTATTGAAGGAGGGGGGCGAAGGATAATGCACAGTTAAACTTTGGCGATTAATAGAAGGAAAGCTGGAGGTTTGCATTCGGATTTCTTTGTTGGTCACAGTCGAGTATTTGGAGACAAGGAACAACTATACACACAACGATTTAAGGTCCGGTATAATTAACTGGTAATAAAAACATTGCCGAGCTTCAGTAGAGTTCTGGGGGCAAAAGATTATTACAAAAATGTTGGTAATAATAAACTAGCTTAGTGAAAATGCTAGAACGCATTTAAAATAAGTTTTGAATTATCAGCTGACAATTTAAAGGTTTGATGTAGTGGAGATTTTTCATAAAATTTGGACGTCTTTAAATACAAATAATAAATATCACGCTAGAAAATGTTTGTTTGTAATCCACATGTATGTGAGGTTAAGTACCAAAGGTAGCCCCTCCTATTAACACAACTAAGCTAGTGTTTGGTGGCTTTTTGCCTATAAAGAACAAGGTAAAAAGTAATTTCAAATGTACAGAGTTTGAAAGTTACGACGACCGGAAGTGCGAACGTTACGGCCCAGTTTGAGCACTTTTTCAAATGACTATTGCGGACGAACCAGAAGGAATTTTTACATTCTATGTCCGAGGGAATAAAGCTGGAGTTTGCTTTCCTGTGAAAAGTTTAGTCGGATTGCTTCATAACTTTCGGAGATACGCTTCTTCAAAGGTCTTTTAGGTTGGGGCGGGGGGCAAGAAAGGGACTTTGAGTGCCGAGGGAAAAAAGTGTTTGTTGTTGGAAACGATGGTTTCTCCAAGGTTTTTGATCTTTGGAGTTCGGGTATCCTCTCCAATCATGGTAATTTGGTAATCCGACTTTACACTCCTCCAATCGGGGCGCCGGAATTTTATCGACACGGAGTCACGTTAATTCTGGGATTTTATTAAATGCTGGCCCGTGCGAGGGACCCGGAATTACAGTAACTCCGTATCTTAATTTGCTTTAAAAGTGTCTGAAATAGTACGGAAGTGTGTAACACGGAGTTATCTGAAATACGGAAGTCTGCAAGGTAACCATAAATAATATCCCTCTACCTCGTTCGCGCTACCGCGCTCGCTGCGGCTTTACATATAACATCAGAAACTGCAACCATGTTATTGTCAAATTAGATAAGAGTTAGGTAACTCCGTGTTACCACAATTCCGGATTATTTCAAACACTTTTAAAGCAAATTAAGAAACGGAGTTACTGTAATTCCGGCTCCCACACGCGGGGCAGTATGTAACAAACTCCCGGAATTAATGTGACTCTGTGTCGATACAGGTCCTCCAAAATATATACATAATTACACAAGAGGTCAGGTAGGTTCTGACCAACAACGGCTTACGCTTTTGGTGGACGGAAATCATTGTGGGAAGCTATTCAGGACAGCATGTTTCTCGAAGGGTAGCTTCGTGACCGCCTTGAGCCTTATTTATTTCACCAGCATTAACATGAACATGGCTGGTATATAGAATACAGGGTGTAACAAAAGGTCGTTCCCAAACTTGGGTGACTAATTCCTTAGGTCAAACTAAGAATAGAATTCATATAAACATTTGGCCAAAAACGTCTTATTCTTTGGTTATCGCATGAATTAAGAACCCAAATTCCAGCTCTGCCTCCCCACCTCCGCCCACGTTCTGGCTATTGCAAAAACAAATACACCGTTCTGGAATTTTCGAACATGTCGAACATTTTCGAACGTGACGGTGTCAAACCTGCATTAATGTTCAGGGAAGAAACTTTGAATAATTACTGTAACTGCTATCTCCCCAACCACACACAGGAACCAGGTGTCTTTGGGAAACAATAACATTTTTACGTCGTCTGCAGGGCATTTGCAAACCCGCTCTAACGCCCAGGGAAGGATTTTTGACGAATTATTGTGAACTATCTCGTATTGCTGAGAAGGACTCGTCACAATATCATCGAACGTACAGTAACTGGACTATTAAATCGACACAAACCTCCAACACTGCAGCAAGAGATGGACAACAGATTCCGACAGCACCAGACCAATAATCCAGCTGCTGCACAGTGTTAAGTGATTCCCTTTGACCCAGTAGTACTGTTATCGGCCTTTTCCTATTTCACAATGTGTTCTTATTTTAGTTTCGACTTGTGCAGAACTGATGTTCGCGTTTAATACTTCGCGTTATTAAAACCTCGATGGTATTATCAGTCCTACATTAACACCGACTAAAGAAGTTTTCGAACAATTGTTGCTTCCCCTCCAGGACAAATTGTTTGGTAATAGAGATATTTTTCCTTTAGTCTGATTTTGATTCTTAACACAGTTTGTTCTCTACCTTCAGTTCATTGTCTTCATTCACTACCTTCCTATTCTGATTTGTTTTTGCAATATCAAGAGCATGGGTGGAGATGGGGAGGTGGAGTTGGAATTTGGGTTCTTAATTCATGCGATAACCAAAGAACAAGACGTGTTTGGCCAAAAATGTTTATATGAATTATATTCTTAGTTTGACCTAAGGAATTAGTCATCTAAGTTTGGACACGACCTTTTGTTACACCCTATATAATAGAAGTGATCATTCGAAAGAGAGGATCATCAGCTGGGGGGATTGGGCGGGGGGAGGCTTTGAGTCACAGGATGTGCTGATTGAGTAGCAAAGCGAATGAAATCTTCGTTTGCCAGCCAGTGTACGCAACAATTTGAAGAAAAAACTTAATTCAGTCGAACATGGGCATACTCATCAGCTATCATACCTAACCAGTGTCTAGTAGATTTCTATCAACGATTAGCCGTGTGTTGGGGATGGACAGAAGAAACGGTGCTCGCTTCCATGTTTGCTTTCCTGTGTGGCTAAGATTTGCAACATTTGGGGTTCCGACCCACCCACCCTTCCTCATTACCAGTGAGAGACGGTTTGGCTATATTTAATATAATATAATATAATATAATATAATATAATATAATATAATATA